>SRPZ01000012.1:0-213487 GCA_018360255.1 Claviceps maximensis
TTAACTTAAGTAATCTAATTATATACTTAATATAGGTTATAGTAACTATATATTTAATTTAATAAAGTAGTTTACTTATCTTAATACTAATATAGAAGTTAGATTAATAACTACTAGTAATAGTTAGCTACTTATAATAAAGGGTATTAGAATAGTAAAAATACCTATAGTAGGGGGCTATCTTAAGTTACTAAATATATAGCTTACCTCTAAAGCTAAAGTTAATATAATTTCCCCTAGCTTTCTTTAAAAAGCTAGGATTATTATTAATAGGTCTTTAGACTATTTAATTATAAAGTCCTTTTATTAGTAAGTAGCTTCTTTTTATTAGGCCTTTAATATAATAGTCCTAAATTTATATAAGAAAAAGCCTTACTTTAACTTTATAGCATTGCCTATAAAGGCTATTATAAAGAATATAGAATATAGCCTTTTATATAAGAGACTTAGGCACACTAGAAAGGATAGAATTCTCTATATATATAAAGATACTAGTATATTAATTAATCTAGTCTCTCTTTATAATTTTTACTATAAAGCTTATTATTTAGTAAAAGCTAATTAAATAATTTATTATAAGCTTTAAACTAATACTTAATTTTTCCTTTTCTATGTTTTTTAGGATTATATTATTTATAAACCTAAAGGGTTTAGTAGAAAGAACTATACTTTATATATAATTAATATATATACTTAGTTCTACTAGGTAATTCTAACTATTAGTTATAAGAATTTATAGAAAGCTATAAAGGTTTAGTAAACTACTATTAAAAATATAAGTAATAGCTTTACTATTAAGTGCTTCTATATTAATAATACTACTAAATTCTTAGGCAAAAAGTTTACTAATTACTACTATAAAAAAGGCATTATTTTTTATACTAAAGCTTTTTATATTCTAGCCTATTAAGGTATTATTAAGAGAGCTAGTAAAACCCTTATAGATATAGCTTATATTTCTATAATTAGTGCTAAGCTTCCTAACCTCTTATAGCTATATACTATAAAGTATACTATAAAGATTATAAATCTATTGCTAGCAAATAGTATTAGTAGTAAATCACTATAATAGGCATTGTTTAATAAAATTAGCTTAAATAATAAGGTATTTATTTAAAATCTCTAAACCTAGGGATATATTGCCTATATATAAATTCCTAAAGAAAGGTATATATATACTATAAAAATAGCCTCTTAAGCTAAAAAGGGCTGCCTTATAGGTATAGAAGGCCTAAAATATTATCTTTTTAAAGTTTAGCTTTATAATAAAAATTATATTATAAGAGCTTATAATATTAGATTTTAGGAAGTATTTAATTATATTAATTATAATAAGGAAGATATTAAATTTGTTACTAAACTTATTAATCTAGCCTTTATAGAAGAAGGTAGAAAAATTATTACTTTACTAATAAGTAGTGCCTCTAAAGGCATACCTCTAAATATAGACTAATAGCTAGAGGCTATAACTAACTTAATTAAGTTAGTACTTAATAATAAAGAGGTAGTATTACTACTAGAATTATATTCTTTATTTAATTAACCTCTTCTAAAGTTAACTACCCCTTTAGGAGAACCCCTAAATAATAGCTTTTCTTATAAGCCTTCTATATAGATATTAAAGAACTTACTAAAATTATATAACCTAGTATAGAATATTATATCTAGGTTTAAGACTCTTATTATAGAGCCTTTAAAGGATTAAAAATAACTCTTTAACTTAAAACTATAACTATATATACCTTATAAGGTACCTTTTCTTAAAGATAAAGAAATGCCTAATGTACTAGCATTACTAGCTAAGCTTATTAATAACTCTCTTATAACTAAGGAGTCTTTAGAGGTTATAGCCTTAGAAGTTAACTTATTACTTTATAGTAAGCTACTATAATAAAAATTAAATAACCTTAAGTAAGAAAAGGCATAGAAAGCTAATTCTAATACTATTACTAATAGTCCTAAGGATACTAGGCATAGTATGCGCCACTTAGCGCACACTAAGGCATATATAGATTATTTATATATTATAATATATAAAAAAAAGAGAGCTTTTTCTAAGGATTAGCCCTTAAACCTTATAGTTAGATACTATAATAAAGATAAATATAAGTCTAATAAGGCTATAAATTCCTTATATTATATAATAATTATTTAGGCTACTAATTTTATAGATATAAAGATCTATATTCTATTAAATTAGTTTAAGGCTAAGAATCTTCTAAATTATTAAATATTTTAAAGAGTAGCTAAGCTTAAAAAGCTTAAGAAAATATAGTAAAAGAATAGCTAGGTATTAGTCTTCCTACCTAAAAATACTATAATCTTTAATAGCTATTAGGTCTATACTATTAAATACCTAATTAATAAAGAGCCTTATCTAAAGGCTTATTAGGTTATTTATAGTAATTAGTATAATAAAGTCTTTAAAGCTAAAGACCTTTATACTATAGTAGCCTATTTAGTCTTTCTATATATATTTTATATAATAGTTACTATTTTTAATTTTAATTAGTAGTAGTATAATATTATTAATGCTTTTTTAAATACTAAGGCATAAACTAAGGTTTTTATATGCTAGCCTTATAGCTATAATAATAGTATAAAGAGAGTATGCTACCTTAATTATATACTTTATAGCCTTTTAATATTACCTCTTTAGTAGCTTAATAATATTATAGCTAAGCTTAAGAAGTATAGCTTTAAAAGACTTTCTAGTAAGTTATATATTTTTACTTATAAAAACTATATTTTTCTCCTTCTTTATATTAATAATACTATTATAGCTACCTTATTTAATACTACTATTACTACTATAATTAACCTACTAGAATTATAATATAAGCTTAAGTAGCTAGGTATAGTTTATATATTCCTTAGTATATAATTTTTATAGAATTATAATTACTAAACTATTCTTCTATATTAAGAGAAGTATATAGAGTTTATTCTTAACTAATTCTAGACCTTAAACCTCTTATTAGTATATATACTATAGCTACTATAGGTGGAAATTCCTATAAATTAAAAGGACTTTATAACTATTAGAAATATTACTAATTAGTAATATAAGATTAGGTGCTTTAATTAGCTCTCTATATATATAAGGCTTAATATTATATTTATAGTAAATAAGCTTAGTATAGCAAATTTAGCGCTAAAGTAAATCTATTAGAATCTTTAAAAGTACCTTTAGTAATACCTTTAGAGAATAAAGGATCTTAGTATTATTCTTAGTAATAAACCTACTATAAGTACTAAAGATAGAATTCTTTATATTTATAGCTATAGTAATGCCTCTTATAGTAATAACCTTATAATAAGGCATTTTATTACTAGTTATATTATTATACTTAATAGTAGTGCTATTCTTTAGTCTTTAAAAAAGCAGACTCTTATAGCTTTAAGCACTATAAAGGCTAAATTTATTAATTTAATACCTATAGCTTTTTTTATAGTATAGGTTTTATAACTTATTAAAGACTTTAGCTTTAACTAAAGTTACTTACTATTACTATTTATAAATAGCTAAAATGCTTAGGTAAATATAATTAATAAGAGGTATTATAGCTATACTTACTATATTAATTTATATTATAAATAGATTACTTAAAGAGTTAAAGATAGCCTCTTTTGCCTTAAATAAATTAAAACTAATTAAATAATTATAAATAGCTTTATAAAGGGTTTTAAATATAAAAAGCATATTAACTTTATATAGATATTATAAATAATCCTAAAGTTAGTATTTATTATAGGCCTTAATGCCTAATATTCTTTATAGATTATTTAATTAAATATTTTTCTATATATTTTATATATTATTTTCCCTCTTTATAGTATTAACTATAGATATTAGTTATTTTTTTTTCTTTTAGTATATTTAGAGTATAACCTTCTATAAGCTATATTTTTTAGATTTTTAATATATTCTTTAAGCCTTATTTTTTAGGCTAGTCTTATACATTCTCTTATGCTTTTATATAATTAAATATTATATATACTTTATATAGGCTAGTTATTTAGCTATAGGGGTAGTGTTATATACCATAGACCTCCTTAGGTCTTTCTTATTAGTATAGTGCCCTATATCTAGCCTTATATCTTAGGCATCCCGCTAGAGATCCCTACTACATACATTTTAGGTAGCAGGAGCATCCATCGTTAGATAGCGAATACATTATGCACCATTACTAGATGTAACAAGATGCTTCACTCCTTGCATGCATGCAAGCGATGCATGTCATCGGGGTCAGACCAATACATACAATGCGCTACTCAACAGGCTTGGTTCTGACGCTCATCTACTGTCTACTGGATCATCACTGACGAGCACAGAGGGTGGCCACCCATGGCGTTGCCGTGTCTGGAATACTTGCCCAATGAGCTTTACCTCGAGATTTTGTTCGGCATTTCTGATATCGCATCCCTCGATAGTGTCTTGAGAGCATCCCCCAAGGCTTATCGCTTGTTTGACAACCACTCCGTGGCCATTACAGACGCAGTCCTGGACTCCGGATATACATGTGGACACATTCGCGTTGTCTTCCGCATTATCGCCTTGCTCCGCTCTGGCACGCTTCCCATAAAAAGCCTAGAGCACTTTCAAGAGCGAGTCCTTGATGAGTCTATGCAGTATCGTTATCGAGTGCGTGCATCAAGAACTGGACTTGCTCCCCAAAAAATAGCCAAGGACACCTCGCCAGAAGTTCTCAAAAGTATTCTAGCAACCGCTCGGCACATCCATTGTCTCAGTCATGAGTGCCTAAGCCTGGCTCTTGGTCGACTCAAAGCCGTAGAGGTAGAACATCTTGTCGACAAAAACGTCTATACCTCAATACTCGACTTCGTGTCCGTCTCGGAACCCAGGCCCGCAACAATAAAATTTGAAGCACAAGATTCCGGGCCGCCCTCTTGGGTTGAGGAACAACGCGCTACGCGGGCTTGTTGGCGCCTGCAGCTGATTTACGACCTGAAGAGGGCTGCCCAGAGGAGTCAATTAGATTGGTCAGAGGCTGATGTCTCCAAGCTGACAAATATACCAGCTATCATACCCCCTTCGGAAATGACGGGACCGAATGAACGCTACCGTTCGTCGCGTCCAGGTTTGTACAACTGGTATCAGTCGCGGTATACTAGGGACGACCGGTTTTGTGATCATGCTGAATTCGAAGAGATCTTAACCATCATACAGCATGTTAGAGATCAATACGGTCCCGAATCCGCTGATAAAATAGCATATGGAAACCTGAGCTGTAAGGACTTGAATGGACATCGCGAGATTCAGCGCGAATGGCCACTTCCTGGACCTTGCCGAGAAAATGAGTGGCGGCAACTTCTAAAAGCCTCATATGGTTCGTCGATGATTCATTGTCACACATTTACGTTCTGCGTAAAATCATGGTGGCATGTATGGACTCATGTCATTAGATTCGAACCATATGGACGTCTAGGATTTGCATTTTGGCTTCCAAAAAGGCTTGTCGAGCATGGATTTTGCGATTATGTAACATACAACTCCCCAAAGAGGCAAGAGGCGTGCCCATATTCTTGGGCTTGGCATAGTGTTCTTTCCGCTGAGGAGCTGGCTCTAGTTAAGCGAGAGGTCGAATATTGCAGTAAACATTGCTGAGTTAAATGACGCCGGCTTGTCGCTGGGCTCGTCGGGTGATTGTCATGACTTAAAACTATAATGCTCGGTATGGTTTCTCTTCTATCGGTATTCAAAGAATTAACTAGTAATTATAGCCATATTAAGAATTTGATTGTTGGCTGCGAAAATGATGTAAATCGAGAGCGTTCTACCTTGACTACATAAAAGAAAGTTTAATCCTTTCTTGTTATCTTCAACACGGAATCAAGAGTGATAACTATTCCGTACACAGCGTTTGATAGCAGCACCAGCGTCCTTGCAAGCGCTAGCGCCTCTTAAGTACGGCAGTTCTTCGTGCCGGTCCTGTTGCACAATCGAGATTATAGAATAGCACAAAGCCCCACGAAAATTGCTTGAATCTTCAACATGGTCGTTTTTGTGATGGCAGGAAGGGTCACTAATTTTGAAGAAACAAGAGAGTGGTAGGCCGATATATGGCTGAAGAGCAGGAATTATCGGATGTGGTAGTATAACTACCTTTGAGAAATTCAAGGAAGTTCAAGTACAAAGTGGATGTACAGAAGTCTTCGAAGAAATAGCACAAATTCGACGAAACTTCTGACTCTACTCCTGAAATCGGGACCAGTGGCAGTTCGCGAAGTGAGCCAATGGCAGTTAGTGAAATTATCATCAGAAGAATGCCTCGTGTCGGTTTCCGTGTCGTGCGTGTTTGCCAAGATGGTGTAATAGTATGTTCAGGCGGTTTGGGGGACGCGAGAAAGAACGCATCGCGGTGATACAGGGAGCAAACCACTACCGTGAGTGCAACCTTTTATCCGTCGCCTGCTGACATTTGTGTAAGGCATCAAGTACTGAGAATACTGAATATCGATGTTTGTCAAGCTGAAGTTAGGAGTGACTGTTCTCTTTTTTTGGCCGTGCTGAGTAGACCGGCAAAATAAAAAGCGAGGGGGATCGTGCCACTTTTGCTCGTTGTTGATTCCTGTCGGTAACTTTTCACTTTGACGTTCATTTTCTGTCCAAGTCTGTGTTTAGATGCCATTGTGGAAAGATAAAATGGGCCACTACAACCCCCAATATCTCCTCTGGGCTCTGCTCATCTTTACGCTTGGCTCCACGGTTGCAATATCCTTACCCGAAAAGCTCTCAGTGAGTATATATCACAACTTTGGGGCTAAGCCTAAAAATATGAGTTATTATTGCTTGAGCAGCGGCTAACAAAAGTATGTATGCAGAGCACATCAAATAGACTGTTGCCTTAAGCGCAACCATTAGTTGATGAGGCCGAAGCTTCGGGGGCTAAGGTTCGCCATCTCTTTTGGTATTTCTGGAAATTTTGGCTTCCTTAGAATATCGAGAAACATAGCTATTGCGTCTAGGATTCGCAACTCGCCACTTATTGTAAATGCTAAATAAGTAGCGAGTTGCGAATCCTAGAGGCAATAGCTATGTTTCTTGATATTCCGAGGAAGCCAAAATCTCCAGAAATACTAAAAGATGGCGAACCTCAGCCCCCGAAGCTTGATGCCACCCTTCTCAAAGCTGCTGCGATAGTGGCTGAACATGTAGCAGCTCAAGAACCCGCTACGACGCCAAATATGAATTTCAACAAAGAAGCAGAATCTGGCACATACTGGATGAAGAATATCAGGCATACTGGCCTGCCTCCGATGGGTGCCAATAGTTCCTACCCCGTATGTGGCCTACATGCATCAGGCTTTAGAAATAGTCTGCTGATAGATTTGCGGAAAAGGTGTTCCGAGACGTCACAGATCCAATGTTTGCTGGGGGGGCCAAGGGTGATGGCGTGACAGATGACACGGCGGCCATCAATGGTCAGCTCTACTCTCTCTGTCCTGGAATTTCTCTGCCTGCATGGGTCGTTCTTTCCTTCCCTTTTTGAACCCCCTGCTGACGTAAACTATCAATGTGTAGCTGCTATTTCCTATGGCGACAACTTGGGCAAAGACTAACTCTCGTCCTCAACCAAAGGCACTCTCGTCTTTTTCCCGTCCGGCACGTACTTGATATCGTCACCCATCCTCGTATACAACTATTCTCAGCTCGTCGGAGACGTGAGTGTGGCCACTCAAAAAGAAAATCGCCTAACATATTGATTATCTAAATTGATTATCTAATGACCACAAACAGGCGACCAACCTACCTGTAATTAAAACTTCTCCTAGCTTTATTGGTTTAGGTAAGCCGCATTTCGAGATTCAAGAAGGCAAGATAAGCATATACAGCCTTCACGAGAGGCCTAACAGTCTATGTAGGAGCGATACAAACGGATGTGTATGCGGGTGATTCCAGTGGTGGCGAATGGTACATTCACGTGGGCTGCCAAACTATATCAGCAGAAAGGCTGGTCATGAGCCAAGATAAAAGGTCGTAGCTGACAAAAAACCGTCTTGAAGCAATCCAGCTTCTACCGGCAAGTACGAAATTTTATTGCAAGGATTGGTGACACCAAGATGGAATCTGTGGCCGGCCTACACTGGCAGGTCGCACAAGCAACCTCTTTGACGAACGTGGCTATTTACGCAAGCCCCGCCGCCGACACCACACAGATAGGCATATTTGTCGAGAATGGTAGCGGAGGGTTCATGTCGGACTGCACCGTCGACGGTGGGAAATACGGCTTATGTGAGCCGCCCTGTATACTTGCCCTTGTTATGTTTTCTCTTTATCTGCGAAGAATCAACACCTTCTCCTATTCTCCTCATTCTCCATCAATTTTCAGAAGAACAAGGCTAACACAGACACGCTCTCCCTCTGTCGTCTCTGCAGACGGTGATAATCAACAGTTCACTGTTCGTGGCTTTATGTTTAGCTCTCAGACTGATAGCTGCATCTGCCTGTTATGTGATTGGGGCTGGATATGGTCCAACCTGATTGTGGCTAATTCTCCTGTGAGCATCACGCTTCTGAATCCCGAGGCTCCGGCTATTCAGCCACCCGGTTCTATCTATCTCCTCGACACGTCATTTCTGAGTGTCCAAACTGCGGTTAAGGCAAATGCTATGAAGAATGATATTCTGGAGACCAGCATCATGACATTCGATAACGTCCACCTCCAAGAAGTGAAGCAGTTCATAGAGTTTACTGATGGATCTGATTTCGAATACCCTGATATGAATCCCCCCTTCTTAGTCTTAGGTAATCAACACGCAGTCTGGGGATCCATTTACGGCAAGAATTTGTAAGTCCCATCGTAATCCCAGTCCCGTCATCACCCTCACATAATGTTGACTTCTCCTTTCATCTTAGATGCTACGTGCCAAGACCTCCAAACTTGCAAAGCTCTCGGTCAGAGACGTACACGAACAACTATTTTGTCCGCAGCAGACCGCAGCACTTAGACTTGGACGTTGGGTCAGTCGTCAGTGTGAAAGATCATGGTGCCAAAGGAGATGGCGCAACAGATGACACCGAGGCAGTTCAGTCTGCTCTTTTGGCCTCCACAGCCACAAATTTGATCTACTTCCCTGCGGGATCATATCTTATAACGTCGACTATTCTTGTTCCTCCTCATGCGCGAGTAACGGGAGAAGTCTGGTCTCAGCTTGTTGCCTCTGGAGCTTTTTTGCAGACATAAAAAACCCTAAGCCAATGGTTCAAGTTGGCAACCCAGGAGACAGTGGCATAGTTGAGATCCCCGACATTCTCTTTACGTCTATCGGTGCTTTACCAGGATTGATCATGATGGAATGGAACGTCCGCGCTAAGGAGCAAGGTTCAGTCGGTATCTGGGACGCCCATTTCCGAGTTGGAGGGTCGTACGGCAGCCGTTCGTCTTTCCCTCGTCACAGCATCTACTCCCACGTTTCTTCTACGGTTGCCGACTATACACTTGTTTTTTTTTTCTTCCTTTTTGTTTTCTCTTGGCGCCAATGATAGCGGAGTGGGAGCTGACACTAGAAACAGAACTTCAGGTAGCCCAGTGTCCCAAGATAACGACGATTTCGCCAGATTGTGTCGGGGCCGCCATGTTGCTTCACATCACGCCACAGTCCAATGGGTACTTTGAAAACATGTGGGCATGGGTCGCTGATCACGATATCGACGACGAAACAAGTTCCATGGTCACCGTGGCTGCAGGTCGAGGGATTCTGGTCGAATCTGCCGCCGGTCCTACTTGGTTCTATGGGACGGCCTCTGAGCACTCCGTGCTCTACCAGTACAACTTTTACAACACTTCCAACGTCTTTGCCGGCATGATACAGGCCGAATCTCCTTACTTCCAGTACACCGCGGAGACGAAGTCACCTGGCCCATTCGCGGACTCGGTGGGAATCTTCAACAACGATCCCGACTTTTCGAATGATATCTGTAACGGGACAGACCTATCCTGTGATGTTTCATGGGCCGTTATGGCCCAGGACACGAACAATGTCACCATCGCCGGCGCGGGCCTCTATTCCGATGCATATTATCAATCTGCTTGCGTTGATGCTCAAACTGCGTGTTATCCTTGGCAAATATCGATTCATTTGTGAGGGTATTGCTAATCATCTCCTGGGCACCAATGGTTACCAGATTCCAGAGCCAAAACCCTCTATTTTTAATGACCAAGGAAACAATGGAGGGTTTTGCCTCTGGAATCTGGTCACCATTGGTGCCCAGGAGATGATTAGCAATACCATGACAAATGAATCGATATTTGCCAAGGACAACACTCAGGCCGTAGCTCATCCATTTTGGAGTGCTCTTGAGTTACGCCGATGATTTTGCTCAAATAGATACAACCTGTTCCGACGGCGTCGGCGACGACGAAGGCACATCCTCGACGTGCACGGCCACGACTGAGACAGTATGCGATAAGACAAGGGATTTTGCCACTCTAGAGGAGCTAGCGGCAGCCAAGGATCATTCCCTGACGTTTGTTCCGACTACTATGCTATCAAAACACTTCAATCCACGCTACAGAGTAGCCTTGACAGATACCATTCAGTCAATGATGGCTACGATGACGTCTTTAAGGAGTATCAGAAATACATCAAAAGCATGATTCCAGGTGTGCTGGCTGCCTTCATGAAATCACCGGCCTCGGCTGACGACAAAGCTGGACCGGGAAACAAGTACTTTGAATGTACGTTTCAGTCCGGCGGCTATGTGGCAACACAACAGTGCCCGTGGACGCAGTCACAGCTGGCGCCGTATGACCGGTACATCATCACGTATAAACTTGTCAACGAAAATGGATTTTTCGACGAGCTTTACTCGACGTACAGTATCCAGAAGAACTGGGTCAAGTTTGGCCGAGAATTGCACACGGAAAAAGCAAGCTGCCACTTTGCCGAGTGCAATATGCCCCAGTTTCAAGCCTTGAACGACTTCCCGCAGTTGGCGGACAATGTCGAGGTACCGAATCCCAAGGACACCATCACCAAGGCCCTACCCAGGATTGGAAGCTTGCAGAGTTTGATCTCTGCCCGAAGGATGGATATAGCCTCGAATACATGGCTCGGGCCGACCAACGATATCATCCAGGTTCTCAGCATACCCGTCTTGGCAATCCAGCAGGCACTCGAATCCATGGAAAGCGCCAAGAAGCTCGGTCAGGAACAGGCTGAGGTTGAAAAGAAAAACTTGATTCTAACCATTCTTGGCGCCGTCATCGCCTTGGTACCGTTCCTTGACGAATTTATGCCAGAGGCGATGATGCTCAAAGGAATCTTCACTATGCTCGGCACAATCGGTATGGGTGCCTTGGCCATCGTGAACATTTCCAGCGATCCGACATCAGCACCGATGGAACTGCTCAGCTTGCTGACCCTCGGGATAGGCCGGACTGAGAAGGAAATTTCTGAGTTGGCAAATGCGAGGCGGGCAATGAAGGACACCGATCTTGCCAAATTTGGCACGACATTTCAAAAGTCGGATAGTCACCTCCAGGATATCATAAGACGCAAATGTGGGATTTGAAGCGTTTTTTTTTTGTTTTTTTTTTCCTCATTGTTCACTTTCGGAACGGGGGGCTGGAGCTGGGGCTGGAGCTTGAACCGTAAGATACAAGACGCCTTCTGCGTAGGTGGAGAGACAAGAAGCTGGGGTGTGTCCGCTGTTGCTCGGTTAGATGCTTGCCCGCACTTGAGCGCCTTCTCGGCTGTCATATATGTCATAATGATAGAATTTTGTTGTAGAAACATGAATGGTGAAATGACGGTGGTGAAGAAGTATTGGTCCAAGAGTAGGTAGAGGTCTCAGTTGCTGGCCAGCCAGCCAGACCGCCACTCCGCGAAAGGGTGGCCCTGTGGCTCATTATCCCAGTACCTCTTCCACCAATGAAACAGAAAGGTTTGAAACAATTACAGAGGAGCATGGAAAAACATGGAAGGTTGTTTCGGGGAAGCTGAAGGACTTGCGTAGGGAGACGAATTCAAAAGTCTCGGTATGATGGTTATAATGTGTAAGGTTGGGGAAAAAAGGACGAGAACAAAACAAGGAAGATGAATAGACGAGGGAAGATGATCGAAAAATGGTGATGAGTAAACAGAAACAAGAAATGAAACATGATGAATGATTAGACAAGGAAACATGGAAGTGCGGAAAGGTGGGAAATCTTGGCAGCCTATGATTATCAACGCCCACACCAGGCTACCTTCTCCTCCCCTTCTATCTCTTCCTCTGTTCCATTGACATGAAATCAGCGTCCCGGGTAGCACACCGCAGTATACAAAAGGAATAAGGCCTTGCTTCAATGACAAAATAGAGCCAGCCCTGTCCAAACTTGAAGATGGATAGTTCTCTTCTCCTGCACGGTGTCGTGCTGTATGCCCAATGGAGAAAGGAGGATTGGGGGGGAAAGGATTCCCGAAGGAATACATGGTGCTCAACGGTGCAGACGGGAGGACATTTTGGATTCCCCATTCGGAAGATTCCTCACCGAGCGAGCTGGGAAGTCGGGTGTCAGCATGATGTTGTGCGGCGGTATCTCAAAAGGGATTGTGGTTGAGGGGAGAAGAGGCGGACCGTGGCTATATTCGGCGCGGTGTTTCCTTGTTTCTTGGGAAAGGGGAAGAGGGGGGCGGGGGTTTGGGACACAAAAGGTTCGTCATGGGATTCGTCGTGTAATGTCTGAGCGAGGGCAGTGGTGTGAGAAGTGGAAAATGTCTGACACACGCAGTTCCAACGTATCCTATACTGGACATGCCGCTGCGCCGACCAAGTTGGCTTGCACGTAACGATGCGATGCATCATCCGGGGCACATGTCTCACCGGCCGCATCGGCAGTGCGTGGTAGCACGGAATTTCGATGGGTGTTCTTTTGAGTTGTCTTCGAGTCTCCTTGAGTCTGTGTGAGTCCGGTTGAGGTTATTTTTAGGCGGCAAGCGAGGTGGGAAAAGGCAACTACAGTCCCGGACTCCCCCCCCCCCCTCATCCTTTTTCCCTTCTCTGTCCTGGTATAAATTGATTTTTCTGACATCAGGAACGGGAACCAGGGCAGGCGCCCCTACGCCACGGAGGGCGCCATTCTGACTCACGAGGCAACGGTCCCCGTTGTGTTCGGGTTGGGGTCTTGATTCGATAGACTGGCCATCATCCTCGTCACTCGCTGAGTCGGCGGCAGTTGCGAAATGAGACTTCTGTCACTCGGCCGAGTCGGTCTCGTCAGGTGCGATATCTCGGTTAGTGAACTGGCAGGGTAGCGTGGAGTGAAATTGCGCGGCCTGGCGCGTCCACGTGAGAAGCGAGAAGCGAGTCCGAGCCGGGGCAGAACGCTGCGCGAGAAAAAACACCCAGCTGGGGCCGTCCATTTTCTGCTGCGCCGGAGGATCGGGTGGGGGGCGCTGCCACGAGCCCGGAGCCATTGGCTGTCTGAAAGCTTTGCCCCGATTGGCTCCCAGGAGTTCTGCTCTGCACCCCACCTGCCTTCTCGTCGCCAAGCGGACCTTTTTTTTTTTTTTATTTCCCCCTGCGGAAAGAACGCAGAGGCGCCCCGCTTTTCCTACCCCTGGCGAGACAGGGACGTGGACCAAGATCGGACGGACGAGGCGGCGTGTGTGGATTCGACACACTCCCCCCCCCCCTGTCCTGATCGGGACACGAAGCGGAACACCCGGCTCCCCTTTTTTTCCCTGGGCGGAACTCAGATCTCAATGCTCCGCTGCAAGATGAGGTGCAGACAGATTTCGCGTCCGTCGAGGTGCTATCCTTGCAGGTGCAGCACAGGAAGCAGAGCAGGAGATCAGACGGTCTTGGTGGTGTCCAGCTTTGCGCATTTGGTGCCTCTTGTCGAATTATCGATACGCGTGCACCTTGCCACGCGCCGGGGGGGTGTAAGAAAGGGGAAAGGGGGGGGGGTGTCAGCACGAGCGATGGCGTCTCACGGGACCGCAGCAGAACAACGGACAGTCTATGAGGCCTCGCTGCTCTGTGTCGTCAGCTGCGAAGCAAGACAGGCAAGCGAGGCTGTCGTGGCGGGAATACACAAAATACACATGCCGGCAGGGCGGGCCAGAATCGGACCGCACACGCCCGGACATGAGGGCGTCTGGGCGGATGGATTTGGAGCAAAGACCGGACGTCTTACTTTGACGACACGAGACAGCAGGAAGCCAGCCAGCCATGCTCTGATATGAAGAAAATGGCACAACGCCCAATGACGCCGGTTGTCTTTGGGGGCTACGATGACAGCACTGGGATTCAAAACGCGTGGGCGACTCACAGCTCAGGATCGAGGCTCAATGTCCGTCGTCACCAGGGGGGCAAGGGTTCGACCGTCGCAAAATCGACGTCTGGTTCAGCCCGGTTCGTGCGGCCGGTCGGCGAGAGCCCGACCCACTCTGGCCTTTGACGTTTCTTTTCGCAACCGTGATGATGCTTACGAGACATATTGGAGCTGGAATAGTACACGCGTCGTGCGAGAAAGAATACGTGTGAGGATTCCGGTGTATACAGACGTATGTACATGCCGAGTTAGTACTATAGGAGGGGGGGGGGGCTTTCGGCTTACCAAGTTGGCATCCTGAGACCTTTTTCCTCGCCCATTGTGCTAGATCCATGTGTTTTCATCATCTCCTTTCTTCGGCCCGCTTCGACTACTTTGACTGCTTCGCCGCTGGGGTTACGTGGGGTGGAGCATCGAGCGGTAGGCCTGGGACAGGCCGGAAGGCGTAACAATAGCCTTGCTTGTCCACTTCAAGAGCCTGTTTTATGAGAACCGTAGAGGGGGGGGCGGGGGTTCAGGTGTGCGATATACAATCATCGGGTTGTGGACAGGTTTATTTTTAAAGAGACTCTTCTTTTTTCTCCTTTTTTTTGTTTCATTTTCCCCTCGGGTGTGTGTTGGATAACCCTTAATTTTTCTTTCTTTTTTTATTTTATATTTTTTTTTTCTCACTTCACTTTTTCTTGTTTTATTCCCTTTGTTTTTCCCTTCGTTCTTGTGTTGATCATCCTTTGTGAGAGAAAAGACACCAAGAAGAAAAGCAGAGAGACCACCATTGTCTGGGTGAGGAATGTCCTCCTGGTAGTGTCTTTGGTCTACACGTCCAGTAATTTGATGATTCCTCACGAGCACCACTTGAAATTTCAGCCTATTCACCCCCTTTCCCCCCCCCCCCCCCCCCCCCCCCCCCCCCCCCCCCTTGAGCGTCGCAGAAAATGTATCGCAAGCTCTCCTCGGCGGATTCTGGACGCGGTTGGAAACGGGAATCCACCTGTTGTCACAAAGACACACCACACCACCCGCCCCGTATCTCCAAGCCCCTCCACCTCATCCAACCCTCCTATGACTGCGTGGTCATAGGCTCCGGATACGGCGGCGCCATTGCGGCCTCGAGAATGGCTCGCGCCGGCCGGTCGGTGTGTCTGTTGGAAAGGGGCAAGGAGCGGTGGCCGGGCGAGTTTCCCGAGCGCTTCAACCAGGCGGCTAGACATGTGAGTGTATCGGGGAGAGTAAGACGAGCTTTCTCGTCCAAGCACAGCGGTGGCGACAACATCCGATGTGGTGACGCTGGGGGTCTTTATCGTGTTGTTGTGGGGGAGGGCCAGACGGCTGTTGTTGGGAATGGTGAGCACGGCCGAGGATACCTGTTTGACGTGACCTGTGTTTTTCCACTCTTGTCTTAGATGCTCGGAGAGTGATTGAATTATTTGAATTACTTTTACTAACTTCTAGGCGTGCTCTCTTTTTTATTTTGTTTTTTTCTTTCTTTTTGTTATTTCTCTAGGGCTAGGGGGCACGAGTCTTATCAACTCAAACGTGTTTCTCGAAGCAGATGCCGCGACACTGTCTCTGGACATGTGGCCGCCTCAGATCCGGGACAATCCAGAGGTTCTCAACGAGTGTAAGTCAACCGCTCGGTTTTCCTCGCGTAGTCCTCCTTCCTCCAAGCGTTTCATATTTTCCAATTTAGCTTTGCATGTGTCAGCCTAGCGTTTTTAATTTTCCAATTTGGTTTTGCATGTCTTTGACCTTTGTTCCTTTCCTTCTGTTTCCATTTGCTCCCCTCCCCCCCCCCCCCCCCCCCCCCCCCCGTCCGGCTAGACGCACTCACATGCACTCCACCAGACTACCAAAAAGTCCGAAACGTGCTCGAACCACAATCCTACCCCGACGCCTGGCCCAGACTGAAGAAGACGGAGCTCCTGCGTCGTCAGGCCGAAACGTTGAACCTCGACAAGCACTACTACGAGGTTCCCCTGACCACGCGCTTCCATGACGGCCCCAACAGCTGCGGCGTGCCCATGCGCGCGTCGACCCTCTCAGGACAAGACACGACGGGCATCAACGACGGCTCCAAGACCACCACGCTGGTGACGTACCTGGCCGATGCGTGGCAGAGGGGTGCCGACATTTTCTGTCAGTGCGAGGTGCGCCATGTGGAAGAAGCAGCAGGAGGACCAGACGAGCACGGCGGCGGCGGATACAACATATACTACACATGGGGCGACGAGGCGTGGGAAAGGTTTCAGAAGGGAAATAAGAAGACGCCCAGAGCTCTTTTCCATGTCCATGCCAAGAAGGCTGTCTTTTTGGGCGCGGGCTCGCTCGGCACCACGGAGATTCTGCTGCGGAGTAAAGCACTTGGTTTGCCGGTCAGCGACTACATCGGCAAGGGCATGAGCGGCAATGGCGACATGCTAGCGTTTGGGTAACCCCCCCCCCCCTCCTTTCTTCTCTTTTTCATTCATACATCCGCCCGCCCTCCTTTTTAGACATTTTTTCGTTTCCTTCTACTTGCTTGGCTTAGTTTCCTCTGCCAAATGGCATGACTGCCTCAGAATGGCTTACATGAACAAAACTTGACAGGTACAACTGCGACCACGACGTCAATGCCATCGGACGACGGGCAAGGCGACGCGGTGGCAGGAAGATGACGGACAGGAACTCGGACCACGACGCCGTCGGTCCGACCATCACGGCAACCATCGACATGCGAGGTACGACAGACAACGCGCTCGACGGATTCGTGATCCAGGACGGCGCCGTGCCGGAAGCGCTCGCCCGGCTCGTCCAGCCCATTGCGCATCTGCAAACGGGGCCTTGTCCGTCGAGGCCGCGGCCGGGGCCGGGGCCGGGGACGTCTGGACTCGTGCGACGGGTGCGCAGACTGGGCCGCGTGTGGAGGAGCCGTCTTTTGGGGCCGCATGCGCGTTCTGGAGCTGTGCAAAGGACGCAGGTGTTTTTGGTCATGTCCCACGATAGTAGGTGCAAGTTTATATCTTCTTTTCTTCTTCATAACACCCCGCTGGAAATACCGTAATAATCGTCCCCCGAATTCTAGCCGCCCAGGGAACCATGCGGCTCGAAAACGACGTGCCGAGGCTACAGTTCCCGGCCGCCACCACCACCGATGAGAGCCCCCGTGAGCGAGCCGTGCACGCTCTGCTGTCCGCCGCTGTCAGCAGCGTTGGCGGGACGCTGATCCGGAACCCGTGCTCCAAGCTTTGGGGTAACTACAGATTGACTGTGCATCCACTTGGGTAAGAGAAACAGACGGGGAAAAGAAAGAAAAGACGGGACGTAAATAGAAAGAAAGAAAGAAAGAAAGAAAGAAAGAGACGTGACTGATCCGTGTGCTGCAGGGGCGCGCGCATGTCGCGGGACAACACGGCGCGAAACGGCGTGACGGACCACCGAGGGCGCGTCTTTACGGGGCGGACGGCGTCGGAAACGCACGCGGGGCTGGTGGTGGTGGACGGAGCCGTGGTGCCGGGGGCGCTCGGGGTGAATCCGCTGGCGACCATTGCGGCGCTGGCGGAGCGCGCCGTGGCCGAGTATGCGGGCGCCGAGGGACTCGGGATCCGGGAGGGAGGCCGTGGCGTGGTGGACGCGGATGCGACTGGCGACGGCGAGAAAGCGGCTTTGTTCAAGGGCGAGACCGACGGCCCGGGCGGCGGGGACGCGGACACGGCGCCCGTTTCCTTCACCGAGTGCATGACGGGGTTTGTAGACGCGTCTGCGGCGCCGGGCGGAGACAACGCGGCCTGTTTCGCGGCCTGTCACGGCGCCGGGCGGGCCAAGGCACAGGCCCTACGGCTGCTGCTCCGGGCCGGCCTGCGCACTCACACACGGACCGGCGGGGCCGGCGCACGTCGCGGCACGCTGATGGGCACCGTCGTCTGTCCGGCCCTCGGCGGATCGCCCTTTGTGGCCCACAACGGCCATCTGGCCCTGTTCCAGCCCGATGGCTCTGTCGCCGGCACGAGCAAGCTGGTCTACGACTTTGACATGACGGGCGTCGACGGGCGGCGTCTGCACTTCCACGGCTACAAGCTCATCGACGCGTCGGCGTCGTGTCGGCCGCGACAGCTCTGGCGCGCTCTGACGACGCTCTACGTGACCGTGACCCATGATCGCGGCCCCGGCTGCGGCTCCGGCTCCGATCCCGAGCCCGCCGTTCTCGCCCGGGGCATCCTGCGCATGGCACTCCGCGACCTAGGCAGGCAGCTGCGCAGTCTGAACGTAGCAGCCGGCGAGGCGAGCCGCCGCGAAAGACACGCCTCTCTGCGCCGCTTCATCGTGTACTTTCTGCGCCGCTCCGCGCCGCACCTATTCGTGCCGCTCGCGCCGCTGCAGTATCCCCGCCCCGTGCGGCCCGGCGAGTTTGTCCACCCGTCCGGGCCGTCGAGGAGCATCACCATCACGGCATCCGACGGCGTGCGGACAACACTGCACGTGTGGGAGCCGCAGACGCAGTCGCCGCGCACACGCCATCATCATTACCATCATCATCCCGCGTCGGCGGCGGCGCACACCAAGAACCTGCTCATGATTCCCGGCGCAGCCGTCACGCACGACATCTTCTCCCTGCCCACGGTGCCCGTCAATGCCGTCGACTACTTCACCCGCGCCGGCCTGCGCGTCTTTGTCGCCGTCCACCGCATCGCCGCCGCACACGCACACGCACCGCGTCGCCCCTGGACCACGTACGATGCCCGCCTCGACATCAGGGCCTGCCTCGAACACATCCGCGCCGTCTGCTCCGATCCGAGGCCGTACACGGTTGCCCACTGCATGGGTTCCGTCGCCCTGGCCAGCGGCCTCCTGGACGGCACCATCCCCGCCGACTGGATCGTCGGCCTCACGTGCAGCCAGGTGTTTATGAATCCCGTCTGGAGCGCCAGCAACGTCTGCAAGCGCACTTCGCCTCTCGCGCTCGATAAGCTCTTTAGATGCCTCTCGGGAGAATGGTTTGACTGCGCCGCCTCTGGTCCGCACGAAAACGACGACGGCCCCGACGGCGACAGGAACAACACCTCATGCCCTCTCCCCTCGCGTCCCTCCCCCCGTCTCTCCCCCCGTCTCCTCGACACTCTTCTCCGCATCTATCCAGCTCCCGCAGGCGAATCCTGCCGAAGCGCCTCCTGCCATCGCACAACCTTCCTCTTCGGCCGCTGCTGGAACCACGCCAATCTCAACGAGCCCACCCACCGCCACATCGACAAGTTCTTCGGCAGCGCCAGCATGACCCTCATCAACCTCCTCATGCACATGCCGCCCGAGGGCATCACCACCAACCGCCCCAGCTGCACCGTGCTGACCACCCCGCGCAACATCGACCGCCTGCGCGGCATGCCCATCTTCCTCTTCTCCGGCGCGGACAACGACGTGCTCTCGCCGGCCGCGACGCATCAGACGTACGAGACCCTGACGACGACGTTTGGTCTCTCCGCCGGACTGTCGCGCGGGGGCGTCCAGTATCGGAGGGAGGTGTTTGCCGGTTATGGCCACCTCGATTGCTGGATGGGCCGGACCGCCTACCGCGATGTGTTTCCCGTGGTGGCTGATGAGATTTGGCGCGTGTTTCGAGAAGCCGACGAGCAAACCCCTTGATGCCCCCCCTTTTCAAAGTACCAGCAAGCACATGATTCCACGTTAATGCAGGAAAAGACATGACACGACGCGCTTCACCTTGATGTGTCCACTGCGACCGTCCCCAGGACTCCCCGTCTTCTCCGAAAACAGCGACATAATTCCCACGCACAAGACGTTTCGTCATTGTCCTTTATGCTCTTGATGTACATATTGGATTGCGGCAACGTGATTGTCCGCGGCAGCATGAGGGACTCGCTTTGCGGATATCATACGGCGGGACGGTGCTGCCCTTGTGCTGGATGGTAAAATTTATGCAGACTGGAGTGTCGGCTTAAGCCCCCCTCTGTACATGGTCAATTTCGGATTTCCTTGTCTTTTTTTTTAAGAAAAAATTATTTTATTTTTCATATTCCATCTTCCAGTGTTCAGTGTTTTTCTTTTTTTCTTTTTCTTTTTTAGCGCATTTCTTGGACTCGTTAAGGATGCACATCTTTTCAGTACATGTCACACGTGCAGGGTCGCACTCGGCCAACTTGGGTCACCATGCAGGATTTGGCCGATGCCCTATGACGAAAGGAACCTTTGAACCTCAGGCATTTACGCATTAGAAGCTTGAATATCAAGAGCGCCAAGGGTCCTAAGGGTCTCAGAGGGAAAGATTCCCTCTAGAGCACATTAGAGAGCCAAAGTCGATTATTAGCTTTGAATTGAATGTCTTATTCCAAGACCCCTTTATCCGGCCCTATTCACAGTACATCTAGCTTTGAAATGGACACAGTACACACCCATAGTGCATTTCCCGTCTCCTGACGATGGGAATTCTCACCCCTTCATATTGTACAAGCCGAGATATCCAGTGTCATTTTCGGTTCCGCGTTCAAGTAGCTGCGGACAAGACATCAAGGATTATGCGTCATTTATGACGGTCCTTGGTGTTCCACATGAACCAAGGTCTACGGGCAGTACCACAATTGCTGTAGCTACTTTGATTCGCGTTCGGCAATCAAGTATATCTTTGCATGCATGCGAGGGACATGTTGCGTCGGTCGACGGCTGAACCTCTGGTCCCAGACAACGTACGTGGGTCATGTATGCACATACATACACCCACTGTATGTGTGTGTGTGTGTGTGTGTGTGTGCATGTATAAGACATGATATCCATATCCGTCTCTACAGAATCACGCCAACGTCCTACCAAATCTCCCGACCGCATGCACGCTCCCATGGCAACCCAAGGCACCAGACACTCAACAGTTGGCCATTTCCCGCCTGACCACGACGTTCCAGTCACCCGGCATAAAGGCCTGGCCCTTGACGATCGATCGCTGATATCCCCTGGCGCACTTGTCCACGATGGCCTGCGTTCCATACGCTACGTCCTTGTAGCTGTCCAGCTCGAAATCATGGTCGTTCTATTCCAGGCAGTCAGTCCTTGGCACCTGTTTCAAAACAGAGAGGGGTTATAAGAGAAAGGAAGAAGAAAAGGGAATAAAAGAAGAAAAAAAAACCCTACATCATTGCACCACCAGATAGACGTGCGGTACGCGCAACTGACCCTCGCGCACATGCCGGGACCAGGACCGTTGAAGGGCTTGCCATCGATTTCGGACAAGTAGGCGATTCCCCTGTTGACATGCTCCGTTTCCGCATAACCCCATTTCTCTGCCCTGCTGCTGCAGTAGACCTTGAGCGGCTCGGCTCGCGCCAGCAGGTGCGCTTCTTGGTCATTCCCGGCGGCGGCGGCGGCAGCCAGGGACCGCTTCCTTTCCAGATCTTGAGCCCATCGGGGGTTCAGGTCCTTGATCTGGGCGTAGACTTGCTCGATTGTGCCGGTGAGGTTGATGGGGGTGTCACCGGGGAGGAGATGGATGTTCCATGGTAGTTTTGCGACGCCGTATCCGGGGATGGGAGCCTCGCTGGCGAGTGCCTACCGGAGATTAGCTTGGATTTTTGACTTCTTGTGTTTTTCTTTTTTTTTTTTTTTAATTCTTATTTCTTTTTCTTCCCCCCCTTCTTTCTGGCCGCCCTCTCTCTTTCTCTTAGACTCGACGAAAAACAAAAAAAAAAAACAAGACGTACCTGGCCAGACACAGCACCGAGAAACAGCAGGGTCTTGAGAAATGCCATGACGAGATATGTCGACGTGTGAGAAGCACAACTTGGAAACCCGACCCGGTTTTCACATTTGCACAGTCGACCACTACATTTAAAGCAAAACGCTCATCAATAGCAGCAGAGGCGAGCACGCGCGCGGGATTCAGGGAAATGAGGCAGTGAAGAAAAATCGTCCATGACGAGAGTAAAACGTTGCAGGCCAATCTATTCAGGACAATGCGGGATATCACGACACAATACAGTACGACACAATACAATAGAATAGAATACAATACTAGTATAGCCAAGATTAGAAATCCCCCCGAATCACCACGATGCGCTCTCTGCGTGTGGGGGCAAGGCTTGGTGCGCTGCGGCCAGATGCTGCCCACGATGCTGCTCTCTTGGGCGCCCGAGTGCGAACACGGACTCGGACACGGACTCGGGGATGGTGAGGGCCTGCATTCGCGGGGGGGGCTTTTTGAAGAGAGACGGAAGAGAAACCTCGAGTTTGTGTGCTTTTTTTTTTTAAAAAAAAAAAAAAAAAAAAAAAGATTAAAGTGATTGCATTGAGCACGGTGTGTGGATGCCGCCCGAGCGTGGCTATGGTTTTATTTTGGGGCGGAAAACTAGAGACAGATGAGACGGGCTGGACTCGGCAATGCAACGACGTGTCCCTGTTCAACATCACTCGGAAAGGTCCGGCAAAGTCAATATCCTGCACCAGACGGCAAACGGCAAACTGTAGACACGACAGCCGATGGACCTGCCAAGACGGATCATCATTCCGGAGGAGGAATAATGGTCGACGATGGACCTTGCCGCCATTTGCCCCGTCACTGGACTCACATGGCATCCCGTATGTCATCTCGCCTGTCATCACGCATGTCATCACGCATGTCATCACGCATGTCCTCATACATGTCCTCATACATGTCGTCCGCCATCTCCTCCTCTTGCCGTCCCAACGTTTCAACAAGTCGGGTCGAGTCCACCAGACAGTGCGGTCGTTTAATCGTCAGCCGCGCCCGTCAGACTTTATGATTGATTGATTGGGAAAATAACCAGCAGACACCAAGCCAAACCAGATCAGGCTGCCTGGGTTGGGCTGCTGGGCTAGTATCTGGCGTGGCAGGCTGGCAGACAGACTCGTCATGCATGTCGATTTTAGGCCCGGAGCAGATTAGTTATTATTATTTATTATTAATTTTCCTCTTTTTTTTTCCTTTTTTTTCCTTTTTTTTTTTTGTCTCTTTTTTGTCTCTTTTTTTTTCCTTTTTTTTTTCCTTCCCCCCCCCCTTTTTTTTCCTCTCAGTCGCGGACATCTCCAACCCTTGGACACCAGCCGGCCATCCACCATTATCATCGTTATCATCAGTCATCAATATTATCATCATGTCTCTCCCCCTCTTCTTCTCCTCTCCCGCACAACCACCATGGACGCACACGCACGCATCCCAACATCCTGATGCCGCCCCAGAGCCCCGCCTCGCGAGATACCAGCCGGACCAGACGGGAAGCGAAGCGGAGCAGAGAGTCGCCGAGACAGACCAGCCACGGCCCTCGGGCAATTAACATCGATCGATCTGCATCTGCATCCATCTGCACAGCATCGCATCTGCACGGCATCTCGCATCCGCACTGCATCCATCCCTTGCCTTGCCTTGCCTTGCCTTGCCGCAAATCAAATCCCGGCCAACACTAATTTCCGCGTCCGCCATCTGGTCGCCCCGTCAATCACGCATCAACGCGCTCGACCACGACTATCGCCATAAAATAACCAGACGAGTTGACGACGGGCAGGGCATCACCACCACCACCCCGTATCATCATCATCGTCGTCGTCATCATCAACACCATGACTACCCCCGTGAGCATCACGCCCGACGAGAAACAGCCCCCGAGTCAAGACAAAAACACCTACCACCCAGACGACCAAGATGACCATGCACCCAGCGCAGCACCAGCACGCCTCAGTCAGCAGCTCTCCAACACGGAGTCGATATGGATCGCCGAATCGCTCTCCCTCCCCCGTGAGGCCATTTTCGTCACCGTCATCTGCATGGCCCAGTTCTGCACCCGTTGGTCTACGCTTTTTTTTTTTAGCTCAGGTTTCAGGGAATCTCTGATCCTTCTTCCAATGAAAGCACAAACCATCAACATCATGTTCAAAACACTTGCAAAAAAAAATAATAAAAAAATTCAATAATAATAATAATAAAAAAAAATTTAAAAAAAAAAATACTAATCGTCCCGTCCGTCACCACAGAAGCCGCCTTCATGAGCACGCTCGTCCTCCTCGGTACAATCGGCGACAGCTTTCACGTCACATCAGCGCCGCGCCTCGCATGGCTCGTGGCCGGCTACTCCCTCACCGTCGCCACCTTCATCCTCTTCTCTGGCCGCCTCGGCGACGTCTTCGGCTACAAGCGCATGCTCCTCGCCGGCCTGCTCTGGTTCTCGCTCTGGTCCCTCGTCGCCGGCCTGAGCGTCTACTCCAACTACACGCTCGCCGTCTTCTCGCGCGTCCTCCAGGGCATCGGCCCGGCCGTCTGTCTCCCCAACGCGCTCGCCATCTTCGGCGCCGCCTACCCGCCCGGCCACCGCAAGGCCATGGTCTTTGCCTTTTTCGGCGCCATCGCACCCATCGGCGCCATCATCGGCACCGTCTTTGCCTCCCTGCTCGCGCTGGCCTGGTGGCCCTGGGCTCTCTGGGCCATGTCCGTCTGGCTGGCCGTCCTGTCGCTGGCTGGCAGGTACGCCATTCCCGATCTCCCCAAGAGGACGACGCCCTTGCACCACGACGGCTGGAGGGATTGGTTCGACACGCTTGATCTCGGCGGCGCGCTCGTCGGCGTCGTGGCCTTGGTGCTCTTCAACTTTGCCTGGATACAGGCCCCTATTTCGGGATGGGCCACCCCGACCGTCCTCGTCCCGCTCGTGCTGGGCCTGCTCATGTTCCTGGCCTTTGGCTACATCGAGTTCAGGGTCAGCCCGAAGCCGCTTCTGCCCTTCTCGGCCGTCAACACCGACGTGGCCTTTGTGCTGGCCGCCGTCGCCTGTGGCTGGGCCACCTTTGGCATCTGGACGCTCTATCTCGTCCAGCTGCTGCAGCGGATCCGTCACCTCTCACCGCTGCTCACGTCCGTGTGGTTCCTCCCCGTCGTCTTCTCCGGCGCCGGCGCCGCCTTCATCACCGGTAAGCTGCTCGGCCCCTGCCGCGTCAAGCCCCCTTATGTCATGACCATGGCCCTCACGGCCTTCACCACGGGCGCCATCCTGGTCGCCACCGTGCCCGCCGATCAGATATACTGGGGCCAGACGTTCGTCTCCATCCTCATCATGCCCTTTGGCATGGACATGAGCTTCCCTGCCGCCACCCTCATCCTGTCCGATGCCGTGCCCAAGGAGCACCAGGGCGTGGCCGCCAGTCTCGTCAACACAGTCGTCAACTACGGCATCGCCCTTGGCGTCGGCTTCGCCGGCACCGTCGAGGTTCACGTAAATAGGGGTGACGTGACTGCGGACGACAAGCTTCGGGCATACAGGGGCGCCTTGTTCATGGGTGTCGGCCTGGCCACTCTGGGTTTGTTGGTGAGCGGTGCGTTTGTGGCGCGCGAGCGCCTATCGAAATCGAGGTAGCTAGTTGAGAAGGGCCCGACCCGAGGGGGGACGGCTTAGATGGATGTAGTTGCTGTATTCTATAGATGCCGATTGTCTCCACATCAGAGTAAGTAGCGACTCTACTCTGTAATCTTAAGGATAGATTCTTGCCAGGCCAAATCCTTCGCCATCTCCATTGCAAATCCCGCTCTAATTCTACCCCTTTCTCGGTAATAAAAAAAAATCCCTTTACCACGCCATCACCCAAAGACAACCGTCTTGGATCCATTCAAAAACACCCTCCGATCCGCATACCACCTCACCGCCGTCGCCAACACCAAACTCTCCACATTGGATCCCTCCTGCACCAGCTCATTCGCCTCCATGCTGTGGTCCACTCTCACCACCCTCTGCTCGATGATGGGCCCCTCGTCCAGATCCGCCGTGACGAAATGCGCCGTCGCGCCGATAATCTTGACACCCCTCTCGTAGGCCTGATGGTACGGCTTGGCGCCCTTGAAGGACGGCAGGAAGCTGTGGTGGATGTTGATGATGCGGCCCGACATGGCGGCGCAGAGCGTCGGCGACAGAACCTGCATGTACCGGGCCAGGACGATGAGTTCGATGCCGTGCTGCTGCACGAGCGAGAGGATCTGGGATTCTTGCTGCGACTTGGTGTCCTTTGTGACGGGGAGATGGTGGAACTGGATGCCGTAGGAGCGGGCAAGAGGTTCGAAGTCGGCATGATTGGAGACTATGACGGGGACCTTTTTTGAGGGATTAGTGTTTTGTGTGTGTGTGTGTGTGTGTGTGTGTGTGAGAGAGAGAGAGAGAGAGAGAGAGAGAGAGAGAGAGAGAGAGAGAGAGAGAGAGAGAGACATGGAGAGTGCATGCGAGTGTCGTGCGTCGCTTACCTCCATCTTCAACTGTCCCGTCTTCATCCGATACAACAAATCATTCAAACAGTGCCCAATCTTGGACACCATGATCAGGACCTTCATCTTCTGCGCCACGGGCCGAAAGTCATACGTCATGTCGTACTCGGCCGCGAGCTGCGCGAACGGCGGGCCAAGATGCTCTGTCGACAACGACGACACGTCCGAGTTCCTCGGCCCAAAGTGCACGCGCATGAAGAAGCGCCGCGAGACGGGGTCGCTGAACTGCTGGAGATCGAGAACATTGTGGCCCTGCGACGCGAAGATGGCGGTCACGGCGTGGATGATGCCGGGCTTGTCGGGACAGGAGAGGGTGAGGATGTGGTCGTTTGAGGACGGCATCGTGGCCTGAGTTTCCGGCTGATTGTTGTTGTTTTTTCGGACAAGATGTGAGCGAAGTCTTGTTGTGATGTGTGTTGGGTTGTGCGTTGAGCTGTGTGTTGAGTTGTCTTGTGTGTTGAGTTGTCTTGTCTTGTCTTGTCGTCGCCCAAGGTAAATGATCCGACATGCCGAATCCCGAACGCGGCCCGATGCGGGCGAAAAAAAATGCCAGTATGCCAAGACTGGAGGCTGCGGCGGATCCACCGTGTCATCGTTTTCTCCAATCATCGTTCCAATCATTTCAATTGAATTGGCTTGCCCGCTTGCGTTGCTACAGTCTTTCGTGTCTGCAGGTTACAAGCTGGAAACAAAGATTTTTCTATTTTTATTATATTTTCTTAAAAAAAAAAGGAAAATACGACCCTCCAATCAATTGTGCAGGTTACTAGGTGATGAAAAAAAAAAAGAAAGGGTTCAAAAAGGAATTAAATACGAGACAGAGAAAACAGAGAACAAGAACGCATCACACATGAAGCATGTCCAAGTTAAGATTGACATAGCCTGGGAGTTGGAATTGTCTCCCGAGACACCTATAATGCAACTCCTGACGAAAGAAAAAAAAACATTCGCAATAAAAAAGGCTACGCAGTCGAGAAGAGCTGACCGATCAAAATTCATCATGTCGTCAAAATACTGCAATTCTTGGCTTTCCATGCCCAAACACCCCGCGGCATCCTCATCATTTCGGAGCTGCTCAAACCATCTGCTCAAACCATCATGTCCCCACGTCGGCCTCCGTCGGCAGCTCGTTGCGGAATAGGAGGCTTGGGTCCATGTTGATGATCGTTTACGCCAGAGCCAGCCATGCCATGTACGTTTGGCCCACGACTAGTATCGACATCAACATGACCCTTTTCAGCAACATGCGAACCCCCCCAGCTGGCCTTTCTCGTGGAAACGGCATCAACGCCGTGGCCGGCACCACCGTACGCAAACGCCGATGCGCGATTCAGCGGAATGTGGTTGAAGCGCCAGTCAAAGACGGCAGCGTACGTCATTCGGTAGGCCGAAAAGGCCATTACGGTGCCGATAATGGCCCCGGCCACGACGTCATACCAGTTGTGGTACTCGTCAATGGTAAGCGCGCCGCCGATGAGCGTCGCCCCCAGGATGGGCGCATACAGAAGCACGAGCTTCCACATGGCCGGGTGGTAGTTGGCAAAGACCTTGAGTTTGGCGTTCAGATACAGATAGAGGTAGACAAATCCGGCAAACGCGGCCGTTGTGTGCCCGCTGGGAAACGACTCAAGGCTGTCGTTGATTTCCTTGCGATCGCCGGTGCAGATGTCGGGCGTGAAGTAGAGCTGCTGGTAGCCCTTTCCGTTGAGGCCAGCCAGGGCCTTGGCCCTCTCGACGTCGGGCTTGCAGACTTCGAGGAAGTGCGGACGGAGACCACCGATGAGCCATTTGAGAAATACTTGGAAGACGGCGGCGGTGATGAGAGAGTAGAGCAGGCCGAGGACACCGTTGTTGACGTCCCAGAAGGAGCGGATGCGGATCTGCATGAGGAGGATGGCGGCGATGGGGATCATGGCGGCGAGGAAGGCGGCGAGCCAGATGGGGATGATTTCGTCGCGGAGCGGGTATGCGAACTGGGGGTAGACGATTTCTCCGTCGGAAAATGTGACGGCAAAGGACCGTGAAGGAGCGGGATGGGCCATGTAGACCTGCGACGGAGTCAGCAAGAGTAGAAGATGGCATATTAGAACAAAAGGGACAGGGACAACAGGACAACAAGAAAAACAGAGCCGACAGCAGCAACAACAAATAAAAAATGTCGCAAAAGGGACAAAAAATGTAGAAACTCACGCCCAAGCCAACAGCCCCCATGACAATCATGGTAACAATATCCAAAACAGTATGCTTGAGCCACTGACCAAACGTCGGTCGCGAATGCATCGAGAACGGCTCATGATGATGCGTCGTTGCGGCAGCCGCATGATCCCCGTCACCACGGGACTTGTGCGAGCGTGACAAGAAGCCCATGATTTTGCGTGTGGACGAAGCTCGCGTGCATATGTCGTGTGTGTATTTCAGAAGATTTCAGTGTTTCGATGTGAAAAGATGGACGAAAAAATCAAGACCACTTTTGAGATATAAGTTTGGGTCACGAATGGAGGGGGAGGAAAGATGAGAGAAAAGAAGACGACACACTCGAGATCACGGAGGTTTTTTAAAGAAAAAATAAACCGACGAAGCATCCGGTCTTGTTACAAACGAAATAGCGGCAAACGCAAAGCACGGTGATGCCCACGCCAAGCGGTATGACGTCATCGTCATCGAAAACAGGTAAAGCTCGTCAACGAGCTTGTGGCACGAAAAAGCCGGGGCCACGGCCTGTTCAACACATGGTGACCGGTTTCTGATGGCCAGGCGTAGGTAGCGTGGCACGGGTGGAAAACAGGCACGAGTAGAGCTGAGGGGGGGCATCGTCGCCGTCAACGTCATGTCGTGCCGGGAACTCGGTTAGGGCGGCGGCCCGCCGTCCAGATGTCCAATCAGCGTGGCATGGAAGCAGCACCAAGCGACGAGGGACTGACAGGGATGAGCCATTGGCGATGGCCGTGATGGCGATCCGGGGCGATTGCGTTGCGGGCGAAAAGCCCCCCGTCCGAGTCGGGGTCGTGACGTGACGTGACGTGACGTGACGTGATGTTGGTGGTCAATAATCTTGACTGTGGCCAGAAAACGTGCTGCGTGTGGCTGCATGTGGCTGGCGTCGTGCTGTCTCTCCATTGGCCAGGGCCTGTTGCCCATCACTTCTCGCGCCTGTTGGCTGCATGCACAATGCACAACCGCCGCGCAGCGCACGCAACGGGCCTGGTCTCGATCCACGTCCCGGCTCCCCACAGTTGAACTTGCAAGCGCGTCTCCGCCTCTGCCATATGACCCGTCAAGTGCCGAGGATCACAGCAAAAGAATCGCAGCATCTGCATCCGGAACTCCACGCAAGGCTGCGCGCGCGAGGCAGCTTGTTGCACAACATTGCTGTCGCTGTGATCGGCATGCCAAGCGCGAGCGCGACAATGAGCTTGGTTGCAGCGTGCACGGTACATGTACATGTACATACAAACACAAATGTACATACAACACTGCATGCATATGCACCCATCTGCACTACCACATCACGTCTCCTCCCAATATGCGCCTCGACGCGAAACTCACAACCGTGGCTGTAAACACCAAAACACCACGTGAAGCCCATCTCGGCTGCAAGACTGTCTGGTCCTTTTCTCTCAACTCATTCCCCAATGTAAACTCCATTTCCAGCCAGTCTGTATCAAAAACCCGTCCAAGCCAAACACAAGTCCTCACTGTACTGTCCTCACAGTCTTCCCAAGCTCCCCCCGTGCAACCTGATCAAGCCGTTCCTTCACCTTGCCCCAAACCCGCTCCGCCACCTCTTCCACGCTCCCGCCCGCGTCAACCACCACCAGATCCTCCTCCTCTTGCCTCCACTGCGCACCGTCCAGACCTCCCAGCTGTTCCAGCATGTCCTGTCCCTGGAGATCCTTGCCCCCCATACTGAGGCCCCAGAACAACTCCCGTACCTTTTTTTGCATCTCGGCCTTCTCATATTTCTCGCCGCCCCAGCCGCCTCTCGCCCTGGCAGTCTCCTCGTCCAGGTCCAAGAATAGGACCATGTCCGGGCGTGGGAGGCCCCTTTCGGGAGCGCGCGCCCAAGATAGTGGAAGAGAGGGGTTCAGCTTGGCGGCTGAGTAGACGATGCCAGAGTGATAGAAGCGGTCGCAGATGACGGTCGTACCAGACGCGAGGAGCGAATTAATGTGTTGGCTGAAAGGTTAGTAAAGAAAGAAAGGGCAACGGAATATCGACGAGACATGGAGGCGATGGGTGTCTCTAAGAAATATTCTTTGCAGAAAGACCAGGATAATGTAGATAGGGTTATAGAGAATAATATGGTTGAAAAAGTTGGGGATAAAAGAGGAGAGTATAGATTACAGTGGAACAGGCTCTGTAACATAAATATATGTATACATATCCAACATGATGAAAGAAAAGTAATAAAACAACATTGTAGAAATGTACTCACACAGCCTCCCACCGATTTGCACTAAACAGCAAGTGAATCACATGGTCCTCCATAACGACTTGGCTCTTCAGGTACCCATCAATCATCTGGCCAATGGGCGTCGTCCTATCTACAAGTCGGTCAGCATCTGCAGTTGTTTGAGAGAGTGAAGAGAAAGGATGGTGTTCATGGCCGTGTTGGACAGAAAGGACAAGCAAGACGTAAGGAATGCAGAGTAAAAAGGAAAGAAAATAAAGAAAATAAAATAAAATAAAGAAAAAATAAAGAAAAAATAAAGAAAAATAAAGAAAAATAAAGAAAAAAGGAAAAAAAAAAGGGGGAAAAACACCAACCAGGAAACCGCATCGTCTCAACCCCCCTCCCCCCCTCCACGAACCGCCGCTCCAACAACTGAACCTGCGTCGTTTTGCCGCTGCGGTCCAAGCCCTCGAGCACGATGAAGGCGCCCCGCGCGGGGGTGTCGCTCGTAGACATGGCGGGCTTTGTTTGCGGGGTTGTTTGCCGGGCTGATGGGTCGTGGACTATGGACTGGTGGGCAGGCGGGCAGATGAACGGGATGCTATGCTATTGATGCTTCGTGAATGCCGTGTCGTTGCCTTTGAATGCTTTGTTGAAGCCGTGGTGTTTGCTGTTTTCGTGGTGAGCGGGGTGCGGGGTGTTTCGGAGAATTGAGGTTCGGGAGGCGAGTGGTGGGAGCATGAGGGAGCTGGTGACGAAGCGGGTTGGATGTCTGGCGTCTGGCGTCTGCGTCTGGCGTTAATGGATGGTGTGATTCGTCTGGCGTCTGCGCGTCTGGCGTTAATGGATGGTGGGATCCGTCTGCGTCTGCGTCTGCCCCTGCGTCTGCGTCTGCATCTGGCGTCAATGGATGGTGTGATGGGTCTGACAGGCTGCATCGCATTGGTGGGCGTTGGGAGGCGTCGATGGACGGATGGACGGGGTGGAGACTTGGCCTTCGAGCAGCCTGCCTGAGCCTAAACCTGAGCCGCAGTCTGGTTCTGCGCCGTCCGTCTGTCAACATCTATTGACAATTCCATGCTCGATTCAATCCCCTGCTTCGGACTCACTCGCACTCGCATGCACAGGTCACATTTCACAAAAGACATGTTGAAAATAGTTTCTTGCTATAAAACTGCCATAAACTGCCCGAGGAACAAGAAGAAGAAAAACCACATATTAGTTTGAGTAACTCCAAGAGTCGAGATTCATGTACGAAGGGCGCCACCAACACCGTGCCGGGATTAGACGCCAATCTTTTTCGTCGCCCGCGCTGTTCAAACACCCCGCCCCAAAATAATAATTCCCCCGTCCGAGGGACGACCGAGGACAAACGAAGAAGAAGAAGAACAAAAGAAGAAAATACAAAGATAACTAGAGCAAGAAAGACACCGATAAGCTAAACACCTTTGCTGCATCTGCTCATATACACGTAAACTCGTCCAAACACACACGACACATATACAGAGAGTCATGGCACAGACGCATCATGATTCCGAAGCCACCAGGCCCGAGTCGTCCTTGACGCTGCCGCTCTCCCACAGGTCAAAGCTCTCTCCGGCGCCGTCAATGGGCTGTAGAACGGCGGCACTAGCCTCGGGATCCGAGGATGCTATGAGTCCGTCAATAGCCCCGAGGCTCTCCGCATCGCCGCCCTCGGTCGTGAACTGGCTTTTTGCAGCAGGAGCTGTCTCGCTGGCGGGTTCCGCAAGCTCCTCCTCGTTATCGTCGTGGTCGTCATCGTCATGACCAGGAATGATCATGACCGAGTTCGCGTCACCGCCGGCGGCAACAAGATCAGCCGCCGCCATCTCGCCCAAGACAACGCGCTCCTTCTCAACGACCATGTCGTCGGGAGCAGCAGTCCTGGCCCATCGTCGAGGCGGGGTCTGCGACGCATCGCCGGATGGTGGGACATTCTCCTTGTCGCGTCCTTCTGCCTTCTCCCGGCGTGCTCTCTGCTCATTCTCCTCGTCAGAGGAGATATCCAAAACACAGGTGCCGTGCTGGAGAAGATTGGTCATTTCCTGCTCGGGGGTATCCTCGTGGATATCAAAAAACCAGCTCCCCATGGCATCAAGCTCACCCAAAGCCGAGGTGATGCAACTGCTTGCTTTGGATAGAGCATTGGAGCGGGCTCGAGAGCCGTAGCTAGATATGGTGCCCTTCAGCGCAGCATTCAGAGAAAACGAGGATGCACCGTTGGGGGCGACCGACGGAGGGTCTACGCGGGTGTAGAGTCCAGTCGTTTGACGGTGGTTGGACAGAAGACCGGACCGCGTGCCACGGGTGGGCGAGCGCCCGGCAGGGGCCGAAAGCGGCGACGATTTGGTGGCATTGCCCCTGACCTTGCCGGTGGGAGACCTGGGCTGCAAGGTCCGTCTGGGGCCAGTCGAAGCTTTGATGGGGTTGAGTAAGGCGCCAACTTTGGCCCTGGGAGTGGAGGGGGTGGTGGTGGCTTTGGTCAGGGCAAATGCAGAGGGCTTCTTCATGGCACGGTCCTTGTTTGGTGTTCCGAAAACACCCCTGGAGCGCTTAGCAAAGAGGCACGGATCGACATTCTCGGAGTCATTGTCCGTGTCCAGCAGATCTGCCTTGCGCTTGATGCTGTTGGACTGAGTGATGGCTGTCAAGACGGAACATGTCAGCCAAGTTTACGTGCGGACGATGCATCGATGCATTCGATGGCAACTCTAGCGGTACCGACTTACCATTCTGTCTGTTCTTCCAGCTCGTCAGGCTCTGTAGGCGCGCTCCGTCGAGAGGCGCAAAGGGCTGCCGAGAAATGGAAGCCATTGTGGGTTGGATAAAAGTGATAATTCTGTGGGAAAGCGACTTGTGTAGTGCAGTCAAGTTATGACTTGCGTGGGCAATGGCGTCGTGTTGGTAGCAGATGATGGTTGTCCCAATTATGTTTTGAGTGATGGGAATTCTGATGTTTGTTGTTAACGTTGATGTCGTTGATGTTGTTACTTTTGTTGCTATGGGTGTTGATGTGATTGTTGATGATGATGTGGTTGATGTTGACGTTGATAATGTTGACGTGATTGATGTTGACGTTGGTGTTGACGTTGGTGTTGACGTTGATGTTGTTGTCCAAGACGGGCAAGGGACCGTGTCAGGCAAAGGTAGAAAAGTGGTTAAGGATAAAAAAAAACAAGCACGACACCAACTGGGTTCGGCGGGACACGAGGCAACTTTTTAAAGAGCAGAGCGACTGGAAGTCGAGCAGTGAAACCAAGTCGAGGGGCACTTGGGCTCGTACGGGCCTGCAGGCTAAGCCAGATGGGTCCCGGTCTGGGACCGGCAGGAAGCAGCACCGGCAGCAAGAAGCGAGCAGGCGAGAAACGACTGGAGCAGAGATGACCGCGAAATGACTGCACAGAGTCTCTTCGAGTTTCAGCGCTCGCGTCTGCGGGAAACGGTGTCGAGCCACGGGCCACAGAAGGAGGGGGCGGCGTCGCGTTCGATTGGACGAGCAGATCTGTCGCTGTTGCAGCCGTGAGATGTGACGGACGATGCGGAGGGGGAAGGAGGAGGAGGGGGGTGAGAGGGTGAGAGGGCGATTGTCCCAAGGGCCAATGCGAGGGGGTGTGGTGCGAGGGATGCGAGGAACGCGAGGGACGGGACGTGAGTCTGATGCAGTCAGTCTGCGACTTTGTCCAGTCACCAGGCTGCGACTCTGCGACGACTCTGCAGGCGGCGACGGCCTGATCCGTCCTGACTCCTCACGCTGGCCGATCGATTCGATGCCGGCTGCGCGCCCGACGACCGACACTGATTGGCGAGCGGAAGCGCCACAAACAACGACGGGAAAAAAGACGCTGCCTGCGCAGGCGGAAACAGTAACGGATCGGCACAACAATGGGCAGTGTATTGGACGACGAGACGTGTGAAGTGAAACCAGAGATGGGAGACAGGCAGACGCGTCCTTCCTGCGTCTCTGGCGGGGGCGGCGTTTTTTCTTAAATGCCCGCACCCAACGCATTCGTGGGCGCGATATTGAGAGAAAGAGGGGGGGGGGGGGCGGCATGTTGTTCTAGTGCGTGGATGAAATGGATGAATGAGACAGCAGCGACGGCCGGCGACGGCGACGGGGAATTGTCTGATACCTACATGCAATGTACCTGCATGCCTGCAGCGCCGCACACAGTACTCGCCCGGTGGGTACTTCTAGTTCGTGCCGTCTGGTCGTCCTGACCGCTTGTCGCATTCATTCACTCGTCCATGCACAAATGCGGTCCCCCCATGCAAGCAACCGGTTCTTTCCCCCGCCCAACGTCGCGCCATGATTGGTGCAGGTTGCCTCATCCCCTGCTTGCTTTCCCCGCCCCACCCACATCGTCAACAACCAGGGCTGGGGCTGGAGCGGGCGAAGGGCTATGGAAAAAAAAACTATTAAAAAAAAAAAAGTCCCTTCACGTCCACACCACTCTAACCCATTCGCGCCGTCTGTCGCGCGTTCTTTTCGTGTCGATACACCGAGTTTGTCCTCTTCGCCTCTTTCTATCAAGTAATGAGTATCTCCTTTTTACCTGCCGGCAGGGCACATGTCCCACGCAAATATCGATACTACTTGTACATGACCTTCTTCTCCCCGCTCCTCCCGCCCCTGTCCTCGTTCCCCTCCCCCGGTATCAACCGCATATCTTGCGTCCGTTGTTGAAAGGACACCAACACCGATCGGCGCTCTTTCTCCGTCGCCATCCGCGTCAATGCACAAAGAAAAAAAAAGAAGGAAAGAAAAAAAAAACCCGCCAATCTTGTGAACACCCCATTGCCAATCTCTGGTGCCCACGGCCCCCCCGGCCTTCGGACCCAATCTAAGGCCCTCCCTTGTTTCAAATCGTTATTGACGTCGTCGCATGTCTCATCAAGTCACAAGACTTTCGGCAACGCCATCCCTATCGAGACGGGTCATTTCCCTGCCTGCCATCCAATGTGTTCAACAGAGAGAGGGGAAAAAAGGAAAAAAAAAACCTTCAGAGGCCGGGTTGTTGCATTTTCGGTCGCGGCGCAATCGTTTCGTCTGGTCTATTTTCCTCAACAATCCCGGCTGGGCTGCTCGGAAGCGCTTATTCGTCGTGACACTCGCTACTCCTACGCTACGCACATATAGCATGTAATACGAATTGGGCAGTTTCAGCGGGTTGGACAAAGAGACGGGCCAGCAAGAGGCGTCGGCCAATCGTAGAAAAAACACCCCGGCGTCCCTAAGATAAGCAAGCGTGTTCATCCTGCCTCATTATCCCCATGACGCCATACTTTGTACATACACTTCACCGTAGAGCAATGATGGTGATATTGGACAAAGATTTGTCCGTCGTCGACTACTACTCCCCCCCCCTGCCCCCCTGGACCAATTCTCCCCCTACCAATACGAGAACTCCTCCCCTCATCACACTTATACCCAAGCCTCTTTATCCCAAACCTACATTGTACATACATACATCATCCCACTGTATGTACATTCCCTGGTAGCATTCCCTGATAGCGTCAAACACAACTCTCATGCGCGGTTCAAGAAAAAGACTCTTTGTTCCTTCCAGAGAAGCTATCCACTGTCATGCCGTAATCTTCAACGCGCATCATCATGTCCATCACACAAGCGAATCCCCATCGCGTCCTCTCCGTCCTCATCTCCGCTCTCACAAGGCCGCATTCGCAGCGGCCAACACGCAACCCGATCATCTGACCATCATCCTCCCCTCCCGCATGGACTGATCCAAACATCGAAAGCCAACCAGACCCCAGTGCCCATCTCTCACACGTAACGGCACTGCTGGGCGCCTCTCGTCTCATCGTCGCCTCCTGCGTGGCTTCATGACGGGCCGACTGGACTTGCTTTGTTCGAATCCATTTCCCGCCAGGGAAAAAAACCACTCAGTCATCCCGCATGATTGCCCAACAACAAGAAAAAGCCTCAGAGAAGATCCTGGTGAAAAAAAAAACTTGATCCTCGTCTGCACCTCTGGCCTCTTGCCATCCGGCCTCCTAATCTGCGGTCTCCTCATCTGCGGCCTCCTCATCTGCGGCCTTGTTGCTCGTTGCGTCGGCACTGCCACCGCCGTCCTACATTCGAGGGAAGCCGTCATCCAATGGTTCAATCAGGCATCCATCGTATGATTCAACATATCTCAAGAAGAGGGGAAAGAGGGGAAAGAGGGGTGAGGAGGTGAGAAGAAGGAGGGAGGAGGGAGAGGGAAGAGAAAGAGAGAGGGGGGGGAGAGAAAGAGGAAGACGGGGGGACAGACAGACAGACAGACAGACAGAGAGATGAAGAGACAGAGAAATAAACGCAAGCCGAGCTTTTCTTTCCATTTTCTTTCCATTTTCTTTCTTCGTCTTCGTCTTCGTCTGCGTCTGCGTCTGCGTCTGCGTCTTTCTCTTCGTCTTTTAGTCATTTTCCACTCTGCTTGTCCATCCCCGATGCGCAACGACGCTTCGTCCCACAGAGTAGCCGCCAGAAATATACCCATATGATATATATTGACAATGGACCTCCTTCATAAACTCACCTACTTTCCGGAAAGCTAGGTTCTACACGACGATACACTGTCAGACACTTCGTCGTCCGCCAATCGTGCGAGAGAGAGAGCCCATAATTTGCACGCTGCACAGATGTGTAAGATATTCATTCAATAAGCATACTATAACAAAGCCTACTAGGTAATGAAGATGATATCGAATACAACTTCCACCCTTGTGACGTGTTCATGCATCTTTCCCTTCTTACGCCTTCCACTGACACATCTCATGCTTCCTCCAGTTTGCTCGATCCAACCTCACTACCTGCGGTGGCCACGGCGACGCCAGCATGATCGTCCGACATGCGCATGGCTTCGGTCAACTTGTGTTCAGTGTCTCCCTTGGCACGCTCATCGAGGACATTGCCAGTGTCGCGCTTGCTCCCTGATACGATAGTTGCATCATCGCTCAGCTGGTGGGCCGGACGAGTAACGCGAACCTGGCTTGGCTTATGAGCAGGCAGGCCATGTCCTACTGTCCCGCCAGTGCCTGAGCTGGCGAGCACGTCTCTGGCCAAATTTTGATCGTGGTTGAGTTTGACGAATGGTGGCGTCGTTGCCAACGGCGGAATAGTGCTATCACTCTCCAGGCTGTGAGGTGAACGCACGCTTTTAGCCGCAATGATTTTGTGGTCGTCCAAAAAATGCTTGCCCAAGTTTTTGGCAGAAGTCGCATCTAGGCTAGAAGGTTTTTCTTTGCTACTTGGTTTGGTCATGGCAGACTCTGGGCTCAAGTACGTCATCGGATCGTGGTGCTGGTACTGTTTGCTGTGGCTTCCCGCCAACCTCTTGCGCTGCTCCTCGCGTGCCAGAATCTCTTGCTCCACTGAAACCATGGTAAAAGTTGAGCAATACATGGCGGCAGATAGATCTTCGACGAAGTTGCCATTGATGCCGTACAAGCTACGAACCTGGTTCCGAAAGAAACACACGATGCAGCTTTGACCTAACCTCAAGTTAGAAACTGTAAGCTAGAGTGCAAGTCCGATCTAAAATGGGCGTTCCTACATGGAATAAGTGCGATAAAAGCAACACAATCAGGGCTGAAAAAGCCTGGCTCAGGGATGGTCATTGCATCTTCGCCAAGGCTTATCGCCCACAGACGTCGTGCATTCCGTCCGAAGACGCCGCATGGCCAGAGTGCTGCTCGGAGATGAAGACTCACGACGTTGGAAATGGGCCACAGCCAATTGGGCTGTGTAGGCATTGCTGCTGGTATCTTGATGATAATACAGAGCGCGAAGTTCTCAAACAGGCTCGTATCGGAGTTTGTGATGTGCTGACAGTTTGCGAGGATGCGGCACCCCGTCAGATGGGCAGGTATGGTCTACCCAGCATAGAAGAGACGTGAACGCCTGGCAGCGGTCGTGCAAAGCAAAACGAGAGGAGGAGATGCTGTAACAGACGTGATGAATGGAGGCGGGGCCAGTATGAAAACATGACAAGATATCCGGAGTAGAAGAAACGACGAATGCCCAAGCACATTGTCTGGTCCGGTTGGAGAAAATGGAAACAGCACTCGAGGCCTGGCAAAACCAGCAAGCAACGCAGTCGCGGTACGTGTGCAAAGAGGGCAGGAAGTTGCATCACGGTTTTGCGGGAAGGAGCAGGTGGTCGCAGAGGTGTTCACGCCGGTTCATGCTTGTTCACGCTGTTCACCTGGCATGGCAGGAGTTTGGTCTGGTCAATCTGTTTCAACCTGAAGATTGGTGGTGTTGCTGCACGGCGCGTGCCTCGTTGCCTCGGGCATTTCCGATTCCGATTCCGATTCCGATCCCACCAAGGAGACTTATCCTGCCGCCCATGTTGCAGTTCGGGTCGATGGTCAGTGGCCGTCGTCGAATAAAGCAACTGTATCGAGGTTGTAGCCATTGCGGCGGATGGAAACGGATGGCTGTACATACTTGCACACGACGCGATATGCATGTCTGGCGTACACAATGAGCGCTGCTGCAGTCTGGTACAGCAGCGGTCATTGTGTACGCCAGACATGCATGTCCAGCAGCACAAAATAAAATGATCTCAGCAGAAACTGATTTGAGTCAATGTTTGGATGCTTGGATGTCAAGCCGACAAACAAGCCCATTCGTGAAGAAGAGTCCAGGAAGGTGTCCAGCATCCAGGGCCAGGCCAAGTCCTGGCCGTTGGGGATGATTGTGGCGCTGCATTATTAGTGTGCTCATGCACCAGGGTCCTTGTTGACGAGGCTGCACTGCATGCGTACGAACTGGATTGTTCTTTTTTTTTCTGGTTCTTTTTCTGGTTTTTTTTTTCTGGTTTTTTTTTTGCTGCCACGCACGAACGGAAAGCAGTTGAATATGGTCCGACACGCAGTCGGAGAATAGGAGACGGATTCAATGAATGGCCCTCGCCTGCGCAACATGCAATATGGTTCTGTCCACTTGCCACAGGCGTGGGCCACAGACGTGAGCCACGATTGATGCCGTCGGGTATACAAAGGGACCTTTTTGCACAGGCAAGGAGGCAGGCACCTAGCAGTCTCTGAAACATGCCGCGGCCTGTAGGTAGCATTTTGCAAAGCGTCTGGTCTGGCTGGTGTGGTGCAATGTGCTCCGTGCTTTCGCCGCCGTCCTGTTCCTGGCCGGACCATGAAAATCACATGTGACGCCAGCACGGCCACAGCACGGCTACAGCCACAGCCGCTGACGCCCAGCCAGCACGCAGCCACAGGCACAACCAACAAACCGCGGGGACGGTCCAGTGCGGCTGGTCGTGTCGTCTGGTCCCACCCGCTCATGCCCATTCAGTCTTTTCCGAGCGAGCCACACGCAGAGTTACCACGGCAGGCGTTGAAACACTGCCCGGTTCCGGCGACGACATCAGTCGACCTCATCTCAGACAATAAGGAAGCATGTTTCACGGCGCTCCGCCTGGAATTGTTAACTTGCCGGATTCGCATTCACGTTTACGTTCACATGGCGTTACCTCCGGTGCGCGGGACTGCATGCGTGGACTCGCCGAGTCGCCGCGTTTGCTGCGTTTGCTGGGTCTCTGGGTCGCTGGGTCGCTGGGTCGCTGGACGCTGGACGCTGGACGCTGGACGCTAGACGCTGGACGCTGGACGCTGGACGCTGGACGCTGGATGCTGGACGCGGGGCCGCTGAACCTCTGAATGGCATCAGTGGCCCGGAACCACCCGGTTGGCTGGATCAATTCATGCAAATTGCGTGCAAAGCCGCCATGCATCATCCACCAACATTCAATCGTCGTCGTGGATCCCGCTCCTGCTCCTCACGCAGCACCTGCCCCAGCCCCAGCCCCAGCCCCCGCCTAGCAGCGCAAAATAGCCGAATGGCACAAGACTGCCCCGTGAGTCTGCGACTTGACATTGACCATCCCAAACCCGTCCAACGGCTCTGGAGGGCGACCGGGATCGCGGACATCAAAGAGACTGGTCAGTGTTGGTCAGTGTTGGTCAGTGTTGATCAGCGTTGATCAGCGTTGGTCTTGGAGAGAGCTGGGAACCGGAAGCTGGAGCTGGGAGCTGAGAGAGCACACGGCAGAGAAATGTGCAGGGCAACAACTGTGCGTGCAACATGCATGTGGTCGCGTGGTGAACGGTCTGGTCCGTCTGGTACATGTGCGACATGGGCAACGACGGCCAGCATTGAAGGCTTGCAAGCAAAAAGCGTCCCAGCCATGTTTTCAGCGTCGAATCTAGATGTGCCTTGGACCTTCCAGGCCTTCCACTCTACTCTGTCTGGCCTGGTCTGGTTTTCAACCCCCATCGCCGGGAGGGCGGTTCGAGCTCAAGCCGGCCAGTCCTGGTCGCGCCTCCCTCCAGTCCGCAGCCGACCAGGATCGAAGCGTGTTTGGCGTCTCTATGCAGATGCCTGCAGACGGACGACTGCGGGCGACTGCGGACAGCTGCCCAGACCCGGCCATGCCCCGCCCTTCTTTTGTCCCGTTCGGGGTGCTGCTGAACTGGGCCGCCCTGCGGCTCGTGCGCGCGATGTGGCATGCCAAGTAGACATGGCCTTGGCGCATGGATGATGGAGGGCGCATGGATGGATGGGAGCAACCAGCGAGAGCTGACAAGCATGGCAATGCTATAGTCTGGTCTGCTGCGGCCTGCTGTCTGGAACGGTGCTGCTATAGTCTGTATGTAGCACGTCCAGTCCGTCCCTGATGTCTGCGTCGAGGCGTGCGGCCCCCCCAGCCGGAACAAAACCCTGGGCGTCTCCCTCCTTTCACGCCTGCGTGTTTACTCGCTCCCTTTGACCGCTTCTGCCGGGATACCGCACTTGCGTCTGGTCGTCTGCCCTCCTTCTCTACTCTGCTCGACTACTCGTCTTTCCCTTCCAGAGTAATCGTCGACCGTTTCTCTTCTTGCTCGCATCAGCCGTCTTGTCGGGCTATCACTCTGTGCTTGCTACTCTGTCCAACTTGACTTCACCCACCACCATCCAGTGCCAATCCTCCAACTCGAAACCGGGTCCCTCCTGCGTGCGTGCGTGCGTGGCTGGCTCTACTCTCGCACTACGCACTGGTCTGCCGACTCGACCGCGCCCCCTTGGGTCATAACACGACTCTGCAATCTTTCGAATCGACGCAAGAAAGTTTTTCAGTAACCTCCAACAGGGGAGACGAATACAGAATCAGGATCCTTCCACGGCATCTCCACGATATCTCTTACGCTTTCGTCGTGTCCTGTTCTTTGTCCTTTCTTTGACCCCATCGCTCGACACACTCGTCCTCAATCCCAACATTTCCAAGCATCTCTCATTGTTGCTGCTTCTTCGCGGATACAGCCAGCCAGCCACCTGTCACTGCACTGCGCCTGGGTAAGCCCCTCCTTCAACAAACTTTTTCCGATTTTTTCTTTGCAGCGTCTTGGTCTTTTTCTTTTTTTTTTGTTCTTGGCCGAACACATGTACACACTGCAAGCACATCTTCTCTTCACCACCTCAAAGATCCTGATGGTCTAATTGATTATTTTTTTTCAGGTCCCGACAGCAGCCCAGTGTTCGGTGCGTTTCACTCAATGACAGCGGCCATGGTTTCACCACGCGGAAACGCTGAGAGCTATGCCTTGACCGATACAAACCTCGCCGTTCCCGACCGCACAGTCAAATGTCCTTCAGCCCAAGCGACCTCACTGGAAAGAACATCGAGCGGGACGACTGCACAATCCGATAGCACCAACCCCTTTGAAACGGATGTCGAAGCAGCGGAAGCACATTGTTCCATCGACAAACCACGCGCAAGTGTGGTTCTGACTCGCAAGAAGGATTGTCAGGTCTGGCCTGACAAGAGCGACTGGAAACAGCGAGCCAAAGCCGGCAAGAAGAATCGCACGTGTGCGTGTATGCAACGCCTCAGCCGACGCAACAGGATCATAGCAAAGGTTCTCATCATTGTACTGGTCGTGGGCGTTGCTGTGGCCGTTGGCTTTGGTGTGAGCAAACCTCTGGGGGCACCCATCTGGGGGGATAAGAACTCGCATCCATGAAAGCCGAAAATCTTGACGAATTTTATTGCCCTTGACGCATTTTCACGAACATGTCGACGAACGACGACGGCGATCCTGGCGCTTGTAATAGATACGGTCCCCCCGACTTTGATATTTTATTGTAATTCTGTCGACCACGGCATATTGCGCGGTCGATCTTCGTCCCCTCTCCCCCCCTTCTTTTGTTTTCCTCTTCAATTCCACGGTATATACTATTGTATAGAGTCGGGGGGTATTTGCTTTCCTTTTTATTTTTTTGCCTCGAAGGATTTTTTTTTATCACACGGCCGATGGTTGCAACCATTTCAACGCTGCGTGGCGCAATGATTGACCCGAACCGGTCGCGTCTTTGTTTGTATCACAGCATGGCGTTTATCCTCTTTGCTTGCTTTCTTTCCATGGGAGTGTTTTAGACCGTAAACGGGCAACCTACAAATGGGTGTATTGGCATTACAGGCAAGGTCGGCGAGGAGAATGTGGATCGAACCGTTAGATGATGGCAGGTACGTCCCGTTGCAGGCGAAACGGACACTGTTGTAGGAATGCGTCTAGAAATGCTGGAATATAGATGCAATATATGGGTGGCGATGGTAATTGAGGCCAGGCTCCGTTTTCTTTTTTTTTCCTTTTTTTTCTTTTACGTCCAATTCTATTTTTTTTTTTTTCTCAAATATCACAAAGGTACCGCAGCGTCGCCATCTGCCGCGCGCAAGCCGCGCGACAAGTCCAGCTCAGTAGCGACCGGACTAGCCTGGCATCACCAACCAGGCCAGTACACAAAACCCTACTCGCGGGCTGTGAAAATAACTTGCCATTGTGGGAAAGCCATCGGGCCATAGAATCCACCTCATTGGCTGAACCGAGACGCCACCGCCGCCTCTCCCTGCAACGGCTGCTACGGGAACCGCATGGAGCATGACGCCTTGAGGGTTTTTGATTTTAAGGTTTGAGGGTTTTGTTTTTCTGGCCAATTCTTTTTCTTTTTCTTTTTCTTAAAAAACCTTCTATTAGGCTTCCGGGACTAGGATGCAATGGGTCGTGATTAATGCCAAAAGCATGTACGACGCCAGAATTACATGGCGACATGGCCGGGATGACCTGAACTCAGTGTACGCACATATGCACATGTGTATGGATTTCATGTTCAAGTACGAGCAAAGCCCGTGGTGGAGAAGCTTATCCCTTGCTATACGAGAAGGAAAAGCATGTATAAAATCTCCTTTATAAAAATTGATGCAGGAATGAAAAGGGGAAATGAGAAAAAAGGGGGTTCCTTTCTGAGGCTGGCTAGCGAATATGGCCCGCGGCGCTAGTTTTTTTTTTTTTTCTTCTTCTTATTATTATTATTACTACTTAGCTTTCTTATCTATTAGGTTCTGTTATTAATTCTACCTTTCTCTTTCTTTTCTTTTTCTTCTCCTTTCTTTCTTTTTCATTATTTTTTCTTTTGCCCGAGTGCGGTGTGGCGGCTATCCATTGGCTCCCCCGAATAGAACAAGAATCGGAAGCGGGCATGACCGTCTGAGATTGGACGCGCGCACGCACGCATATGCACGTGTACGGGCGTGGCGTGATGTTCCTCTGCGCACGACTCGGGCGCAACAGCACGCATGTCCGTTGTTTCTCGTCCCTGATTCAAGCAAGGCCAGACCAGACGCTCATTGACGATTGCAGGGCCGAATTGCTGTTGGGGTTGTTGGGGGGGGGGGGGGGGGGGTTTGGGGTGGGGGGCGAGAAACCTGTTGTTCCTGGGCAACACGTGCAGATAACCTGGTACCTGGTACTCGAGGAAGGAACGTTGGAAGACAACCAGCTGCCGGCGCAATCCAGTTTTCCGCATCATCATGCAGTGAGAAACGTCTGTTCTGGGAATTTCGCCGCGGCCCACGTAATCTGTGCCAAGGCTGCATCATGCATGAGGACATAATCGGTGCATACACCTCCATTGAGAGGTTGTGGCAGTCCGTGTATTTTTTTTATTTTTTATTTTTTTATTTTTCACTCTACTTCTTCCTCTTTTTTTCCAAATCTCGCTGCGTGCGCAAACATAAACGATGCAATAGACGGCATGCGTGACTTGAGTGAAATCTTTGTATCCGCCATTCGCCCGCTCCACGCTCATCTTGCATGCCTTGTTCCGGTGATATCACTGCCTTGCATCACACATGCATTTACCTTATTTACCTGCCAACCTTGACAGTCTGCACCATGTCTTATACGCCGTACGACGTGTCTCAGTGGGAAAATTCCCCTACCCGCCGTTCTCGATACGTATTTTTTGACATCTGTTTTTGACATTTGTTTTTGACATCTGTTTTTGACATCTGTTTTTGACATTTGTTTTTGACATCTGTTTTTGTCTTTTTTTAAAAAATTCTTCTTTATTTGTCTTTTTCGTTTTCTTATTCCTTTCTTGTGTGATGTGTTTCCTTTCACGAGTAGTACTTGATACTTTTTGTGCGCCCACCACACGTGCATGTACACAAGCCCAGAAACGATGACCTGGTTGAGGAACCATGGCTTGCGTTGCAGAATCCACAATCCAGCACCGGTAGTGTGGCCATGTTGTGAAGTGGTGCGGACGTTGGAAGCTGTTTTGTCTGCTTCTTTATACCTTATTTTATGACTAAATTACTACTAAATTAGTACTATAATTTATAATAGAATTATAAGGGATTTCTCTTTGCTTTGTGTTTTTAATTATTATTATTCCGGCAATATCGGCTTAGCTGCTTCTATGGGATATACATAATATATATAGTAAGCTTAGGTGCTATTTTGCGTAAAGAATCTTATTAGAACATGTTGTCTGGATCCGCGAGAGCCAAGAAGCATTATGTATTGAGGCAGACAAAGCTGAGTACCGCAGCTCCCTGCGTTGCGTCTTAGAATGAGGTCGTGCGATGACTGCCCGGGCTGGACGCTGATCTTTGATGAGTATGATTATGCGGGTTAAGAAATCATACTCCTTGGCGCTTGACTAGTTCTGTATGTATATATATATATATATATATATATATACTTTTTTTTCTTCTTCTTTTTTTCTTTTTTTGCAACGTACTCGCACCATAAAACGGCTGGATTACAACATACCCTCACACAAAAGGCGCGATACTGCGAGACCGTACGGCCACAAACAACAGAGACAAGTCCACGAAACAAAGTGCGGCGACAGATCAGCGAAACAAAACCCCCAGCACGAATCTCGGCATCAGCAGGAAACCGCAGCAGAATAAGAGGAGCTGGGATGGAACAGTAGAGAGCGGTACACATAGAACAGAAAGCAGTACTAGAAATCGATAAAGTGAAAGTTAATAAGAGGAGGTATCCCTGCAGGAGAAAACAGCAGGAAATTCTTTTTGGCCAAACAAAGCAGTCTTCGTGTAAAACTGTGAAACATCTGCCGGCTCTCCGCTGCAACGAGGATTCCAACAAGTCGAGCTGGCACGGGTGTTGATAAACAGGAATAGCAGCATCGAAGTAATGGTAGCCGTGAGAAATCCGGGCCGCACGAATCTTGTTCGGAAATGTCCCTTGTGTGCACCGCACATGTACTCCGTGTACGCACGCGACTTTCATGTGCGCGGCCGGGCAGGAACCGGCCGTCAGACCAGATTTACACCGGAGCGTTGTCCGTGTTTTCCTGTCTCGGAGGTTGGATAGGGGGGTCTGGAGCATAGGTCTCTGCGTTGTGTCTGAAATATAGTTAGCATCAACTCCAGTTATATAGCAGCGACACTAAGAATCTCCATCGTATAGCTGAAATAGCTGATTTCCCTCTCGCAACAAGCAAAGGAAATACTCAAATTCTTACAAAAGTCCCCTCATATAGGTCACGGCGTTCAAGATACCAACGTATAGGAAGGCCCTTCCCCGAGTTATCAACACCCGTAAGCCCGCGGCAGCCAGCTCCTCCGACATCCAACTACCCGTAGACATACCCAGTCTTCGAAAGTACTAGTTTCCGTTATCCCAGCCACGGATGCCCCCATGAATCAGCTGCGCTGGCGCCAGTGCTGCGAATTCCACGCATGCAAGAAAACTGTGTCCACGCGCGAACCTATTCAACATCATTATCCTCAGCAATACTCCGCTACAAACAGCACGTCCATGTCCCTAAAACAAAAAAAAAACCTTCTTAACATCTATGAAATGCCATGGGACCGTGCCTGTCAACACCACGGCGGCAGTCGCAGTCCTTCATCCTCGAGATCCTCAGTCTTACTCATAGTCCTCCCTCTGCTATCGAAAACTCAAGCTATCCCATTCTCATGCTTCCCAGTGCTCCAATCGTTTGAGCCTTCGCTAAGCCTGCCCTGATCCAATAAAAGAAAGCACATACAGCAAGCGCTGACGGGGCACAACCAACAGACTTTTCCCAATCGACTACCACACGTGTCTGGGCTCATTTACTGGTATAGAAAGAGTTCGTAACAGTTTTGTAACAGCTTTAATAAATTTAGCCTTTTTTCCCACCAAGTCAGCATCATGCCACGCAGCAAAAGTCCGGCTCGATTCTTGGCCACGTGGTACAATCAAGCGAATACAAAGAAGGAAAGTTTAAAAAAAAAGTAATAAGTAAGTATATAATGATGGTTAGTATGATTACAGTGCATTGATGACCTTTCTGTCGCTGGTTGTCAGGTTGCACCAGCAGGGCATTTTCGTCTCTTTTTTGTCCTAAATCGCTCATCGAGTAGTTCGAGGCCCGTTAGAATAAAACCTCTTCTCCTCCTCCTTCCATTTTCAATTCGCCTGTTTGACGCGGGCGGCATGCCGTCCATGAAAGAGATGGCAGGGCTGCTCCAGAGATTAATGTCGTGTCGATTCCAGCGGAACCGCCTCTTTTTCTTTCTTCTTCTTTTTTTTTCTTTTTTCTTGAGTTTCGTTCCTTTCTTTCATTCTTTTATTTTCGTAGTTTCGCCAAGAAATATCAAACCGACTGATATAACAGCAACGGTTCGCCGACATTTTCGATTTCGGGAATAGTACATTTAAGGTCAAAAGCTTTCGAAAGGACGATTTTGAATATCTGCCAGGCGTCAGTTTGGAGGGGCTCAAACTGGCGTGGCAGAGAGCGGCAGGGCGCGCGTTTACCTTTTGAACATTGATGCTATGGCTTGTACTGGAGAATATCAACGAGGCACGCATAGCCTTGGCAAAGCGCCTCGCCTGCGAGAGGGGGATCAGCAACCTTAAGTAGGCAAGAGGGGAAGGGGATTGAGGGTTGGAAAAGTGGCCGTACCTGATTGGAAATTTCTTCCTGGTCTTGTATGGGAAAATTCACAAAATGATCATATTTTGTGCCCACAAGAATGGGAATGGCCGTCTTGTTGAAACCTCGTCCCTGCCTGTACCATTCCTTGATACTATTCAACGTGCTCTTCCGTGTCAGGTCGAACATGAAGAGAATGGCGACGGCATCGTTGCACACCAAGGGGAGCATGTTGACAAACTCTCGCTGGCCGCCCAAGTCCCAGATGGAAAAAGTAATTTCCGTGTTACGGATGGAAATGGTCTTCTCCATAAAGTTGACGCCGAGAGTCTGGATATAATCTTCGTCCCAGCTGCCCTCGACATACTTGACCATGAGAGAGGTCTTTCCAATCTGCGCGTCGCCGACCATGCCGACCTTGATGACCACGTGGTTTCGACCGTTGGCAGGCTCGGGCGGAGCTGACTTGGAGTCACTAGGGGCATGGGGTACGGGATTCGACAGTCCACTTGCTGGTCGTGATAATGAGGGGCCGGATACGTGAGGAGGAGCGGTTTGGTGGACGGCGGAGTCGTCATCGTTTCGTGGGCTGGCGGGCACTGCTGCATCTATTGAGTGGCCTGGCTGGTCGAGGAGGTCGTTGGTGGCAGCGACTTGCGGTGAGTCTTGGGCAGGGCCAAGTGTGTCATCTTGGCCATCGGGGAGCGGAGCGGTGGCATCGTCGTGAGAAGCCACGGGGGCGTCGTGTGGCGAGTCGGTCGAGTCGGCCATGACGGCGGTGCTGGTGGTGCTACTGCTGTGAAGTTGGTCGTGGGCGCGGTTGTTGTCTTGGTCTTGAGCGTGGTCGTGGACGTGTTCGGGGGCAGCGTCGCCGCCCGGCGTGGGCTCCTGCGGGGGATCCAGCTTGGCGTAAGAAGGGTTTGATGAATCTGGAGAGTCTGATGGCGGTCGACTGAAGTGAATTGGTCCCAGGTCGGTGCCCAGACAGGAAGCCAGAGCCAGGAAAAGAGAGAAATAAGAAGAAGAAATACAGGAAATAAAAATGAGCGAGCTGGGCTGAGCTGAGCTTCAACGTTGGTACGCAGATGGAGCTCGGATGGTTGGACGCAAAGAGACGCGAGGAGACACGGTTGGTTGCAAGGAGCTCGAATCAGCAGCTGGCAGGCCCGACACATGCAATACGGCCCGCCAGTCCTGCGTCGTCCTGCGTCGGGAATCCTGTCTCGTCGTCTGCGGAGAAAGAGAAGGCGCACACGGTGCCACCACCAACCTGCCTACGACCCTGGGATGGAGTGGGATGGAGAAGGGGAGGATAGGAGGGCCTCGGGGAGAGGACTATGTGTGTGTGTATGTCTGTCGCTTCAATGTTTCTCGGCGGCGCGGAGGTGGTGAGCCGTCTGGACCCGAGCAGCAGCAGCAAGCACGGCGGCGGCGGCGGCGGCGGCGGCAACGGCAACGGCAACGGCAACGGCGACAGTGATGATTGATGGCTGGGGAATGGAGGCAGCAACGCGGAGGGCGCCCTGAAGCTTACATGTGTCGTCGCGTCTGGTCTGGTCTGGTCTGGTCTGGTCTGGTCTGGTCTGGCTGGTGCCGTGGACGATTCTGGCGGCCAAGAAAAGACGAGGGGCCCGGGGCGCTGGAACTTGGGACGGACTGGAGGAACGATGATGGAATGTCTGGTCTGGTCAATCTGCTGGTCTGGTTGGTTGGTTCCGGCTCTAGCTCAACTAGCTCAACACTGGAGTTACGATGGAGTCGAGATGGGGTCGAGATGGGGTCGAGATGGAGACGACTTGCAGTCAAGATGGGCTGGGCTGGACCTCTACCGTCCAACGTCTACCGTCTACCGGTGCACCAGCCACAGTCTACAGACCGTTGGAGGCGGGCAGGGAGGCCGGAAGGTTGGAAGAGCCGGGACGGCAGCTGAAGCAAAGACGGATGGAATGGCTGAAGCACTTCCACTGCTCCAGTCTGTCGCGAGCACTTGTGGACTCGTCGGGTCTGGCAGGCTGGTGAGGCGAGACGAGACGAGACGAGACGAGACGAGCCTGGAGTTGGCCAGGTCCGTCAGGTCTGGTCGGGCAGCGCAGGGCCTCAGCGGTGCTGCGGGGTTCCAGGCCAGTTGGGTAGGTGTCTACGGGTGAACGGGTCGGCAGACTGCTTGATCGACGCGCAATGCCATGGCCAATGCCAGCCCGCGCGACACACACCACAGCGGCCATCGCATCGTGAGCCAGACGTCAACTCTCCCCCATCTCGTCCTCTGTGCGCCCGCGACAACGCAGCCACTGTCCCGTACCGCCAGGCCCGTGTCCGCGAAACAGAGACCCCTCATTCGACGCCAGGCGTCTCTAAAACATGGCAATCCCGCGCGTCGCACGAGATGGTATCATTATTGGTCTTCTTCTTTTACCCTTTCTCCCCCCCCCTTCCTTTTTTTCTCCCTGCTTTTGACTTGACCTTCGGGTATCAATTTGTCGCGGATTGGGCACTGCATTTCGCGTAATAAGACTGGTGGAGTGGCCGCCCCAAGGTCGCCCGCCCGCCGCCCGGGTCAGAACCTGGAGAAGGCCAGGCCCCAGGTCCGCTGGCGCTGAATGTACCTTTGTACCTTTTCGCTGGATCGGACACGCCACGGACTTCCTGTGGGTGTTGTATCTACGAGCCAAACGGAGGTCTGATTCTTGCAGCATCACTGGTGTAAAAGAAAGAAAGAAAGAAAGAAAGAAAGAAAGAAAGAAAGAAAGAAAGAAAGAAAAACAAGAATAATAATCCATAATCATAACAAACAATAGAACACAGGGCTAAGTAAGCAAACGCTGCGAGAAGAGAAATACACATCTCACAATTGCTAGTTCTTCCTCCTCCTCCTCCTTCTCTTCGTCGTTCTTCCAACTTCTTTTGTTACCGCAAAAGTCGTCATCATTCATTTCCTGCAATTCAGCCTCGTCATCCTGTCGCTTCCCCTACGCTAATTGGCCAATCCCAGTCCGCACCAACATCAACCAATCATCCAAGCACGACCGTCCGGCTCAGGCCAGTGAAATCAGCCGCCGAAGCCGCTGGATGACTAAGGAAAAGACGTCGAAGCCCCGCCGAGCTTGGTAACCCGCTGATAGCCCGCCGCCTTATCGGCTGGTCCATGCGATTGTCGCCAGAGGCTGGTCCAGTCCGCGACTCGGGGCGCAGTAGGATCCATTCTCTTCTACCTACCAGACCAAAACCAGAGCATCCATCGTTCCAAGAGGACGAACCAGCGGAAAGGGACAGAAAAAGAGAGGAAGAAAGAGATAAAGACGAAAAAAAAAAGGAAAAACACCCCCCAATCACCCATTTCACCCAGTAATTCGGCCACACATCCTCTCCGATTCGCACGCTCGGAATTCGCCTCTCGGTGGTTTCTGCCTTCCTCAAAGGGGAACTATCTACGCGCACACACACGCACTCGCACACACACAAAATGGCGTCCGTTGCCTTATCCTCGATGCGCGCCGTCGCGAGGCCCGCGATAATGCGAGCCGTGGCTCCCCGCGCTGCCTTTCGCACCTTTTCTACCACGCGCATGGGTATGGTTTTTTTATTTTATATTATTGATGCTCGTTTCCCTATCACCGATAGGACAAAAAACCCACACAGAGTCGTCCAATGTGCTCTTTGCTTTCATCTGTCATGTTTTCTTGGTGGTGCGAGGGCAGGGGCGAGGGTTTTCTTCTATTTGTCTCCGTACACGTGCTAATGAAGGATGACACCATCTCTTTTCCAAACAGCCTTGGTCAAGAAATATACCACAGAACACGAGTGGATTGACCTCTCCGCCGACCGCAAGTCCGGCACAATCGGCATCTCGGAATACGCGGCCGAGAAGCTCGGCGACGTCGTCTACGTCGAACTCCCCGAGATGACGGGCGACTTCGTCGACCAGGGCGACGCCGTCGGCGCAGTCGAGTCGGTCAAGTCGGCGAGCGACATCAACGCGCCCATCCGATGCAAGGTCACGCAGGGCAACGTCGCGCTGGAGCAGAAGCCCGCCATCATCAACCAGCTTCCCGAGGACGATACCAAGGCTGGTGGCTGGATCGTCAGGGTCGAGGTCGATGAGGAGGGCGCCAAGCAGTACGACGGGCTGATGGATGCGGAGGCGTACAAGGCTTTTGTTGCCGAGTAGGTATGTTTTGTCGGGCAGGGCAGGTGTACAGATGGACTGGAGTTTGCATGGGAGAGGTTGGAAAGCGGTGGTTGCCCTTGAGGAGGGGGGGGGGGGGGGGGGGGGGGGGGGGACGAAATCGACCTGGCCTATTCATGTTGCTCGGGATCGAGGGAGGAGCCCCTTTTATGTAATGCGCGCGGGGGGTAGTCTTTTTTTCTAGGGACGGCCGAGGTCTGGAGGCGAGTGTTCTTGAAAAAAATCTCTTCACTGGTGCTGTGATTTCAAAACTCTTGGACGCATGCAGTTTAACCTGGCATGGGATGGATATACAGTAATAAACAAAGACGTCCTTGACAACATGAGAGGGACTGTGCTCTTCCCTTCTGCCGTCTGGGCACTTGTTTGCGTATAATCAGACACCAGGTCTCTCTTCATTCAGGGTATTGACAAAAACACATCTTCGGAACTAGAACCTGCCGTTCTACAAGCGCTGTGTTGCCCCCCCCCCCCCCCCCCCCCCCCCCCCCCCCCCCCCCCCATCCCCGGAAATTCGAATTTAAATATGAAAACGTACATGTGACACGGCAGGATATTTGTCGGACAGCAAACTGGTCCTTCTCCAACATTGCTGTACCGTGATAGCGTGCCAAGGTTGTTTCAGGCCGTTTCAGAAAAGGAGTATCAACAACAGAGCAGAAGAAAAGAAGAGAAGAGAAAAAAAAAGAAAAGAAAAGAAAAAGAAAAGAAAAGAAAAAGAAAAGAAAAGAAAAAGAAAAGAAAAGAAAAAGAAAAGAAAAGAAAAGAAAAGAAAAAGAAATTTACTTGACCTCTATACGAGTCTTGTTGATGGCGTCGAGAATCTTGTCGGCACCGTCGCTCACCAGCTTCCGCGCCACTCTCTTTCCCAATTCATTGGCTTCGTCTCTCGAAGTCACCGTCTCAAAGAACTCGACATCGACCCCTTCCTTTCCATCTACCGACACCACCGTAGCCCGCAATCTGAGCTTCCCGTCCACCCATTTCGTCTCCGCCCCGATAGGCACACTGCATCCGCCCTCCAGCTCTCTCATGAGACTCCTCTCGGCCAGGCACGCCAACGTGGTGTCTCTGTCCTCGATGCCTCGCAGCGCCTCGAGCACCCTCTCGTCGCCTGCTCGGCATTCCACCCCCAGGGCTCCCTGTCCCACGGCGTGCAGGATCCCCCCATTGTCCACGTCCAGATACTGCGTGATGTGCTCGCCCATGTCCATGCGCAGAAGCCCCGCAGCGGCGAGCACAATGGCAGTCAATTCCGGATCCTCTTCCAGCTTCTTCAGTCGCGTCTGGATATTGCCCCGCACATCCTTGAATTTCAGATGCGGGTACCGTCGCGCCAGTTGTGCGATTCGCCGGATGCTGCTTGTGCCGATGACGCTGCCGGGCGGCAAGTCCGCTACGCTCTTCCAGCCATGTGTGTCGCGCAGCTGCTTCTTGATGGCGAGGATGTCGCGGGGGTCCTCGCGCTTGATGATGGCGCCCAGGACGCAGTCGGAGGGTAGGGTCGTGGGCATGTCCTTGAGCGAGTGGACGACGATATCAACTTCGCCCGACGTGAGCTTCTCCTCGAGCTGCGTGGTCCAGAGGCCCTTGCCGCCAAAGTTATACAGGGCCGTGTTCTGGTCGCGGTCGCCGGTGGTGGTGGTGCCGTGGATGGGGAAGCTGTCGGAGGGGAAGAGCGCCTGAAGGGAGGCGACGACGAGCTCGGCCTGGGCAATGGCCAGCGGGGACTTGCGCGTCCCGACAGTGAGGGTGTTTTGAGACATGGTGAAGGCGGACGGACGGGGGTGTGAGCGGGATGGTTGTGACCGATCGACCGACGTGGGCGAGTAGAGAAGATGGAAGTTTGCACAGAAGTGATGCCAATCGCCAATGGAGGTCAGCTTATTGGTCGGTCCCCTCCCTGGATGAATGCAGCGGGGCAGCTCTCCTGGTTTGGCGGGGCAGACTGGATCGACAGCTGGCAGGCAGTTGCCAACGCGCATGATGCAGGACTGATTTGCCTCGTCGTCCTCGTCAGTCGTCAGTCGTCACTCGTCACTCGTCACACGACCAAGCCTCGCACCGTGGTGAGTGCTGCCTTTAAACGATTTACACTTCTACATGAATCCTGTGGCTGCGAGCAAAAAGAGAGGAGATTGCAGCTAGTAAAACATCCTGCAAAACCAATGGCCTAGGAAGGAATTCGGCCACGTTTGACCTGTACACTCTCATCCTTCAATCATCATCGTACAAAGATACTCGTAGGGGGGTTCCTGGGCAGTGTATAGGGACTTACCGAACGCACTCGAGGCCTGCGCATAGTTTCTGGTTTGCTGCTCCAGTGTTGCCATGAACAATCCGTCGTACTGTAGCAAACAGCGTGTGCGTCCTGCACATACGTGGATGATCTGTTCTGCCGGATCTAAGATGAGATGTTTCTGTGCGTGCATGTGCATGCATATATACTCGCGACGGCCCCGGCTGATACAGGAGTGAGAGCTGTCGTGCCCACGGACCATCTCTTCCCAGCAGATATCGTCACTCTCAAAACCCCCGAATCTAAAGCATCAACTTCGATATCCATTGCGGCCTGCCTGCCTGTCTGTCTGGCTTTGTTGGGCATAATGAAAGTTCTCTTCCCGTTCCTGACTCTGCTTGTTCTTGCCCTGGCCTCGCACATATCCCTGGCCGATACTTCCGTCGCCGCACCCAATGCGTCGTCGTCGCCGGCCCCCGGCGTACCCTCCGGCGCCTACTGCGAGTGCGGCTACACATACTGTGCTTCTGTTCTCATGGCCATGAGTACGCTCTGTTCCTACCAATGAGCCGGCATCGCCTGCGTCTCGTCACCGCACACGATATACTGACACTGCGCGAATTAGAAAAGCCCTGGACCATGAAGCAACTCGCCGATGCCTACTGCGCTACATCGCACGCCGTGTGCAGCGGCGGCAAGCCCAGCACGGGCGTAAACACGGCCCTGTTTATCTGCCTGTGCAACGATGCGGGTCAGAAGTATGGGACCACGTTGGACCTCGTCTGTGCCTGTGATAAGTGTCTGGTCGTGGCGCCGGATTTCAGGGGCAGGTGTGAGACGCCGTGCCATTCGGGGCAGCGCAAGGGTTCGATTGAGGATGTGATCTAGTCTACGTGTCGTCCGACAGTCTGTATGATTAGTTGTCATTGTTGCTGGCCCGAAGCGGTCCGGTCCTTGGTGGGTATTGAGCTCACATCCATGGTTGTTGATGACGCGCTGGGTGCGAAAATTTGGTCAAATTGAAAAAACACCACGATGATGACGTCAAGCATCTGGTCGAGTTGGTTTAGGCCGATATTCAGAACGATTTTTTCCCCATTCATTCACTAAACAAGTTGAGTTCTTTTCTCCAGGAATTGATCCACGGCAAATTGTCCAACTAGAGTCTTGGTACCACTTCCAGCGTCACACCGTGATGACACAAACATGTAAATGCATCTGATGCGACTCGTGAGCTGGCTGGTGACGCAGCGTAGTTGAGCTTTCCCGTGCAGATGAATGTCCTGCAGACTGAATTACAGCCCAATGTCGGTCTACCTGCTCGCAGCCGACGCCTTGGCCCGGCCCAACGCCGCATCCGCCGCACGGAAGGATGCATGAAAAGGACTTATTTTGAGGGACGCACACGAGGGAAGCTGTGTTGTCAAGAGGGAGGATTCGAGAGCTTGGCTGGTTTGGTGGGATGTGGGATGGATGGATGAACTCGACTCTGGTGGCAGGTGGTGTCTGGCCTGGTCTGCTTGTCGTCACCCGGTGGGACCTTCCCCAGATTCTGGGGGGATCCACACCATCCAACGCCATCCACACCGAGGAGTCTGGTGCGCTCAACCTGATCTGGCACCCTCCAACAAGCACTCGAGCACGGGAGACAAGACTCGACTGGCTGCCACAACCAAGCCGATCTTGGACATTTTAAAGCAGCACGGAGACGAGAGGCAGGCTCGGACTCGACCAGACCGGACACGGCTTTAAGAACAGTTGGAGGAGCACGACCGGCACGACCGACACGACCGGCACGACCAGCACGACCAGCACGACCAGCACGACCAGAATCACCAGCTGGATCGAACAATCGAGTCACGGTGCGCTTAGATGCAGCGTCGCATTCGTCGTGCATGTGCTGATTCCTGGGTACGGGCAGCGGCCAGCAGCAGCCATTGATGGCCTCGATTGCCTGGACGCATGTGCATGTGCATGTGTGGCGCTCCAATACAATCCAGTGACCTCGAGTCTGCCCATGTCGCCTCGTTGCCAGCTCAATCTTCCGTCTGCCGTCTGCACCGTCGTCTTTATATCGTCTCTCCACTCGGCCCGTACCTTGGAAGATTCCCCAATTCGTCCTTGCCGCTTGATCCGCGCTGAATTCTGTTATCTAAACTCTGGGTTGACCATGCTCTCCTGGTATCGCTCGCGTGATACGAAATAACTGCCTCTCCATCCTCTCGTCCCTGCGCTCTTTCTCCTCCTCCTCCTCCAGGGCATAGGCTGGACGACGAGTGTTTTCTCATGTCACCTGTATCTGGCATAACCGTCTTCTCACCATGGCGTTCGGCGTCCTTCGCCCTTTATCCTCTGAACTAGGCTGTTCTTCTTCGACTGCTGCCCGGCTGTCACGATGCCGTCTAGCCACCAAAGGTTGGTATTCCTGTGGTCCCCGGCATTCAAATTCTCTTGTGCCTTGATTGTGTGCATTCAATCACACTACCTTTGGACCTTCGCGGAGTATTTTGCCTGACAGACCCTTTGTTTACACAAGTTGGCTGACTCGAGTCGTCCTGATGCACGCACAAAGTAAAACCATATGTGGTAATATGCTCGCGCTGCCAATGGCACAATACACTGAGAACTACAAGACAGCGAAGCCTGGTGCCATCTATTGCTTGCAATACTTTGCCGCTGGTTCACCACGCCTCCGTCGTGACAACAACTTCTCCGGCGTCGGGCGCACAGAATCACGCCACCGCAGTTGCGCCACGAACGACACCGTATCGCCAGCTCACAGTCGGCGTACCAAAAGAAGTATTTGCTGGTGAACGTCGTGTGGCTTTGACCCCGGCCAACGTGGCTCTGCTGCTCACAAAGGGCTTCGGGAAGGTCCTTGTCGAGAGAGGTGCCGGCACGCAGGCCGAGTTTCTCGATGAAGCTTATGAACAAGCCGGCGCTACCTTGGTACATGACTCGCAGGCGGTCTGGTCAGAATCAAATATTATCCTCAAAGTACGGAGTCCTTCAGAGGATGAGATTGTATCGATCCAGCAGTCGCAGACTGTCATATCGCTACTACAGCCCGCACAGAACCAAGACTTGATCAACAAGATCGCCGACAAGAAGGGAACTTGCTTTGCCATGGACATGATCCCCCGCATCTCTCGGGCTCAGGTCTTCGATGCTCTCAGCAGCATGGCGAATATCGCTGGCTACAAAGCTGTTCTGGAAGCGTCCAACGTATTTGGTAGATTCTTGACTGGTCAAGTGACCGCGGCCGGAAAAATTCCTCCCTGCAAAGTCTTGGTTGTTGGTGCCGGTGTTGCCGGTCTCAGTGCGATTGCCACAGCTCGCCGAATGGGTGCCATTGTTCGTGGTTTCGATACACGGTCCGCTGCTAAAGAACAAGTGCAGTCGCTCGGAGCCGAGTTTATCGAGGTCGATATCAAGGAAGACGGCTCCGGAGCTGGTGGATATGCCAAGGAAATGAGCGACGAGTTCATCGATGCTGAAATGAAGCTGTTCAAGGACCAGGCAAAGGAAGTCGACATCATCATTACTACAGCTTTGATCCCTGGAAGACCAGCACCCAAACTTATCAAAACGGAAGCCTTGGATGTCATGAAACCTGGCAGCGTTGTCGTCGATCTCGCCGCCGAGGCTGGTGGCAATTGCGAAGCGACGCAGCCAGGCAAGCTCGTCATGCACAAGGATGTCAAGATTATTGGTGAGTTGAGCTAGCGCGACTCTCTTCATGTCTTGTTGCTATCTCTTGCCAGATTTTCGTTATACACGGCTACTCTAATTGACTGAACTGACCTGCTCCTAGGATACACCGACCTTCCCTCTCGTCTCCCAACCCAGTCTTCCACCCTTTATTCCAACAACATCACCAAGTTCTTGTTATCCCTGTCTCCCAACGACGGAGAATTTGGTGTTGATCTTTCGGATGAAGTTGTTCGCGGCTCTATCGTGACTCTTGATGGCCAAGTCATTCCTCCTGCTCCTCGACCTCCACCACCTCCTTCCGTCTCGTCAAAGAGCTCTACTGAACCCTGTATTGCAGCCGTCGAGCTGACGCCTTGGCAAAAGAAATCGCGTGAAGTGGCCACGATTACTGCCGGGATGAGCAGTGTTCTCGCCCTGGGCAAGCTCACTGGTCCCCTGTTCATGTCTAACGCCTTCACTTTTGGTCTGGCTGGCTTGATTGGCTATCGCGTAGTTTGGGGGGTTGCCCCTGCACTGCACTCTCCTCTCATGAGCGTCACGAATGCCATCTCTGGCATGGTCGGCATTGGCGGTCTTTTCATTTTAGGAGGTGGCTATCTTCCCGGCACCATTCCCCAACTGTTTGGTGCATTGAGTGTTCTGCTGGCATTCATCAACGTTGGCGGCGGCTTTGTCATCACAAAGCGAATGCTGGATATGTTTAAACGTACGTCCTTTCCAGTGCTCCAAGATGTGTCAAAACCCTGTCTTGAATGTGTAGATTGAGACTGAACTGCTCGCTAGGTCCGACCGACCCTCCTGAGTATCCATCGCTCTACGCTATTCCTGCTGCTGTCTTTGGCGGTGGCTTCCTAGCTGCGGCCTCCACTGGCGTCGCAGGTCTCGTCCAGGCCGGTTATCTGATCAGCTCAGTGCTTTGTATTGGTTCCCTTTCTGGCCTCGCGTCTCAGGCTACGGCTCGTATGGGAAATATGCTTGGAATTCTCGGCGTTGGCTCTGGTGTGCTCGCAAGCCTGTTAGCTGTTGGATTTCCCCCCGAAGTCCTCACTCAATTCGCCGGACTTGCCGCTCTTGGTACATTGGCAGGTCAGTGCAACCAGAAGGTCCCTGTAACCCCTGGATACGTTGAAAAGCAATTTATCATGAACTGACCCAATACCAGGCATGTTGATTGGCAAACGAATCACACCGACTGATCTCCCTCAGACCGTTGCGGCACTGCACTCTGTCGTTGGTTTGGCTGCCGTGCTCACCAGTATTGGTAGCGTTTTGACGGATTTTACGGACATCTCAACATTGCATATGGTAACTGCATATCTTGGCGTTCTGATCGGTAATGACAACCCCCAACCCTGGGCTTTCGTTGATTTACGTGGGACGCATCTAACGCCTTGCTTGTAGGTGGCATCACATTTACCGGATCTCTTGTGGCATTTATGAAACTCGCAGGGAAAATGTCTTCTCGGCCCACCATCTTGCCGGGTAGACATGTAATCAACGGAGGACTGCTTGCAACAAACATGGCAACGATGGGAACTTTTGTCGCCATGGCTCCTGGCAGTCCCATGATTGCTGCTGGTGCACTGGCTGCAAACACGGTGCTTAGTTTTGTGAAAGGATACACAACCACAGCTGCCATTGGCGCCGCCGATATGCGTAAGAAGGGGCCTGCCGGCTGTCAAAGCAAGAATTTACCCATAAGATGAATGGCTAATTATCTTTCTTCTCTTCTTTCTCTCCAGCTGTCGTCATTACCGTTTTGAACGCGTACAGTGGATTCGCGCTTGTAGCAGAGGGTTTCATGTTGAACAACCCACTTCTCACCAGCGTCGGAGCTCTAATAGGCGTGTCCGGCTCGATTCTATCCTACATAATGTGTGTGGCAATGAACCGCTCACTCGCAAATGTCCTCTTTGGTGGCTTAGCAAGCTCGAGTCAAGCGCAGGAGTACAAACCTGAAGGCCAAGTCACGCAGACAAACGTTGATGATTTGGTAGAGTCGATGCTCAACTCGGAATCGGTCATAATGGTTGTTGGATATGGCATGGCAGTGGCCAAAGCCCAGTATGCCATCTCGTCCATTGTCTCGCATTTGCGCGCAAAGGGTATCACCGTGCGCTTTGCAATCCACCCAGTGGCTGGGCGCATGCCTGGCCAATGCAACGTGCTCCTTGCTGAGGCGAGCGTTCCCTACGACATTGTTCTTGAGATGGACGAGATCAATGACGACTTCCCGGACACGGATTTGACTGTCGTCATCGGAGCCAACGATACTGTCAACCCCATCGCGATGGAAAAGGGGAGTGCCATTGAGGGCATGCCTGTCCTTCACGCATGGAAAAGCAAACAAGTCGTCGTTATGAAACGCGGCATGGCAAGCGGATATGGTATGCAGCACCTTGCAAAAACAGTATTTGCGCCCAAAGGGCATGTCTGTTTTTGGTGAACGATTTTAATTACTGACTATTGATGAAAGCCGATGTGCCAAACCCAATGTTCTACATGCCCAACACAAAAATGTTGTTTGGCGACGCCAAGACCTCTTGTGAAGGTATGCATGTTTCTCTAAGAGATGTTCTTTCTTGATTGGCATGTGTCTTTTTGTTTCTAACTGTTCCCCTAGCCATCAAGACGACCATTGAGGCGAAATTGTAGGAAAGGAAAAATCTTTTGCGCGGGTAATTCGAAGGGAGAATAACAACTTGTGCTCTAGATGTAACCGATGACTGTCTGAGCTTGCAATTTGGGTAGGAGTTATAGATACCATAGATACTTGAACGCCGTTGGATACATTCTTTTGTCTTCACAGGGCTCGTAAATACTTCCAAAACGGCTGACATCCGATATATATATGGCGAGATGTTGAAGTATGAAACGAATCCATCCACTGTGTATAATCACATAGTACTTACTACTGTGGCATAGTACGTCACCAAGGCGGCTCCATTCACAACGAATGCTCACGAGTTGCCACATATGCACAAAGAGAGACAAAGGAAAGAAAAAAAATGCAAGGACAAAAACAAAAAGAACACCTTTTTCTCCCATTCGTTTAGCTCCTACATCTATGTACATAAAAAAAATCTCCTGCCAAAGAATCACGTCCTCTGCGCAGCAATGGGCTCCCATGCCGAGATCTTGGGCTTTGTCCTAGAATATCATTCGTTAGTAACGAAACCGTGGCAATTAGTGCGGCTGTGAGTCCCATTGTCCCCCCCACCTCCACCCGCGAGATCTTCCAAGACAAGACAAGAAAAAGATAAATACGTAAAATAGAAATATATAAAATAAAAAAACTCACGTGTTATACGTCTTGAATGCACCCCTCGTCTGCGTATAATTAGGAATAGGATACGGCTTCTCGAACTTGCGCAGCCCGACTGCGATGAGGGGATCCTCGGTCGGCGGCTTGTCCAGCGAGTAGGACATCCACGCGTGCCAGCCGGGCTCAATGTGCGCGGCGTCGTAGTCGTGCTTGGCGTATTCGACCCAGCGGGTTCGGAGGGGTAGTTCCTCCATGTTTTCAAAGTACTTGTTGCCGTTGCGGTCGGTGCCTACGAGGCGGCCGTGCTTGGTGTCACCTGGATGGATGGTGAGTTGTTAGTGTTCGTCGTTCGCTGTTGGCGAGTTTCGGTTGGCGCATGGGGAGGAGCGTCGGGCCCGGAGCAGGAGCGGGCGTACCTATATACTGTGTGGATTGTTCTCGTTGCGCAAGGGGGAGGAGAAGAACGTGAGTGGTATGGTCAAGGGTTGGGTGTCGATGAGTTGGTCAGGTTTGAACGTACCAGCAGTTGACGGAAGTAATCCTGTCGAACGGGGGGGGTCAGTGGATTGGGTTTCTCTGAGATTGGTGGAATGGGAGAATTGGGTGCTACGGACCTTGATTCCGACTTTGCGGAGGTTTCTTATGGTTCGGGGAAGGGTCGACATTTTGGCGGCCGGCGTAGTGTGTCGGTGACGAAACGTGATGCGATTCGGGGGAGCAGATGCCTCGACGGTTGTGATGGGCTTGTACGTACACTGGAGTTGATGGGTTGAGTCCGGCTGCACCCACCTTCGATCGGCGAATCATCGGGCCATCAGCCCGACCAATCGAAGAGCTCCAATCACGCAAAGGCCCAGGATGCGAGCCGGCAATAACCTTTGTTGTGCAAACTCCCGGCCCACCTAGACAAGACGACGCAAAGAGAGGTGGGCAAGCATGAAGGCTGAATGACTTGGGGATCTTTTTACTGTGGTTTTTTTTTTCCTTTTTTTTTTTCATCTCGTCACCATCCCTCCCTCATCGCGTTGATGAGACATGCTTGCTCGCGCATGTACCAGATGCGTGGCTCGACCGCGCTCAGCGCTACGATCCAATGTCATTTCTTCTAGAGTCCACCGCAGGTCCCTCGGCACCGCGCCCGGCTCGACAGCGGCGACGACACAGGCAAACGGGATGAGCGCGGCCTCGCTGGCGCCTCTGGTGAGCGAGCTGGATCGTATGGCTCCGAGTTTTGACATTTGCGGAGACGACGTGAATATTATTCGGTCACCGGCGGACTTTTACGAGACGCTCAAGGTATATAATCGCATGCTCTAAACTAATGTACAAACCATACAAACTTTTGATTTCCCATAATACGTTCTATTCTTTTCTCTCTCTCTCTCTCTCTCTCTTTTTTTTTTTTTTTTTTTTTTGTTGATGTGAGCGGGCAACTCTAAATCAAGACTGTTTCTCTCCGCAGGACCGAATCCGAACGGCGAAAAGACGAATCTTTCTCTCGACGCTGTACATCGGCAAGTCGGAACGGGATCTCATCGCCACGCTGCAAGATGCCATGCGTCGCAATCCCCAGCTCAGACTGAGCATACTGACGGATTGCCTTCGGGGAACTCGCGAGGCTCCCGATCCGTCTTGCGCCTCGCTGCTGGTGCCCCTCGTGTCGGAATTCGGCAGCGCCAGGGTCGAGATCCGCATGTATCACACGCCGAACCTGACGGGCCTGCGAAAGAAATACATCCCCAAAAGAATCAATGAGGGATGGGGTCTGCAACATATGAAGCTCTACGGGGTCGATGACGAGATCATCATGTCTGGGTATGGGGGAAAATCAGCAAACCAAAGAGATTTTTCCATGTGGCGGGTTCACCATGGCGCTAATACAAACGTTTTTTTCTTCTTCTTTCTTGCCTTTTTTTCTTGTCTTCCTTTTGTTTTTTTTCTTTTAGGGCGAATTTATCATCGGATTACTTCACGAACCGCCAGGACCGGTACCACCTCTTCTCGTCAAAGGAGATGACGGATCACTTCTTCAGGATTCACGATGGAGTTGGATCATTGAGTTTTCGGGTCGAACCGTCGCAGGAGCCTGCTGGGTTTGCGTTATCGTGGCCGGCCAGCAACACGGCGCCCAACCCGATTGAGCAGCCACAGGAATTCATCAGGAGTTCAAGCTCGACGCTGAAGAGACTTGTTGTGGCGGCGCCGGCGGCACCCAAGAGTGCTCAAGATGTGCCGTCCCACAGTCGTTCTGGTCTGGCCAACACGAGAGTGTACATGCTGGGCCAGTTCTCGCAGATCATGCGGCCTGATCACTCGACCGAGCTTCCCGTGCTGACGCATATACTCGAGCAACTGGCATTGCCGCACTACAAGGGCTCCTCATGGACGTTCACGGCCGGCTACTTCAACCCAGCCCCGTCGCTGAGCAAGCTGCTCATCGGCACGGCGTCCACCAACAACACCGTCATCACGGCCGCGCCCGAAGCAAACGGCTTTTACAAATCACGTGGCGTCTCAGGTCTCCTGCCCGGCGCATACGTCCTCCTCGCTCGGCGCTTCCTCGATGCCGTGAACTGCAGCCGCCGCGATGGCGACATTACGCTCAAGGAGTGGCGGCTCGGCACCACGGGCCAGCCCGGCGGCTGGACATACCACGCCAAGGGCCTCTGGGTGACCATGCCCGGGCAGGCGAACCCCTCGATTAGCATCATCGGCAGCTCAAACTACACCAAGCGCAGCTACTCGCATGATCTGGAAGTAGGAGCCCTGATCGTGACCAGGGACGAGAAGCTCATGAAGAAGCTGGGCGATGAACAGGCATGGCTGCAGGAGCATGCGCACAAGGTGACGAGGGATGACTTTGCCAGGAACGAGAGACGGGTCGGGCTGCAAGTCAGAATTGCCATGTGGATCGTCTCTCTGGTCGGTGGTGCTTTGTAAGGGAACCGAAAAAGTTGTACAAATATTGGCTTCTTGTATCTGGTAGCATTCCGAGGATACCCCTTTTGATCGATAGATGAAGTCTGGCTAGCATTTCACCAAGATATAATTGAAATTATTACAAATCATGTCCTCCTGGCTTTCTCTTCCATCTTTTTCTTGTGCTCTATGTCCTCGTGTTCATTAACGTAAAAATACCCTTTTTCTGATTTCAATCGTGCGCACGACAAGAGATTGGCCCGTGCATACATAATCCCTATTGATAAGACCCATCTTATCTTGGCCGGTTTCTCCGATAGGAATGTTGCCAGTTACTCCTGTATCAGGCACCTGCTGCATCAGGTTTGGATATCAGGGTATTTTAGGAGAGGGGGGGGCATAATATTGTTGCCAGACCTGGGAGTGCATGGCGTATTCGACAGAGGCGAGTATACGCCACCATAGCTAATACACTCCGCACCGCCTCGAGGTGAACAAATGGAAGAAAAAGAAATGCAAGTAGTCTAGATAAATATACTTTACAGAAGTACATACACACAGAGTCCTCCTGTGGCAGGTAGTGAGTACCAAGGTTACAAAACAGCGTCCCCAGTCGACTGGCTAGTCTGTGGCAAGCCCCTAACCGCGACGCGAGTGACTAGATCGCTCTGATGTCTCCGAATCATCTCCCCCAGCACGCTCCTCTCCATGACCACTTTGCCTGTCTCCAACAGGTCCTTCACATCCACGTCCTTCAGATCTAGCGCTCGCCCTTCCCACGGAACGTGCTGCATGGCCTCGTGCAAGCGCACCCGCGGCTCGCCGGTAACAAACAGCGTTCGACCATTCGCGCGACCGAGGCCCAGCGTATCCAGCACACCTGTCATGTACTTTTGGAGATAAGACTCTCGTAGTCCGTCCTTGAGGTGTCTCTCGGCCAGCATTTCAAAGTCCGCCGGCATGGCGAGCTCCATGCCATCCTCGCAAACGATCAGCTCGCCCCGCCTGTAGCGGTAGCTCAAAGCCGTCCGCCAGGCCTTGTCGTAGACCTTGCGGTTGAGCTTGGTGCCGAAGTCACGGGGATGGGGACCAAAGGACTTGCCACCGCCGCGGAGTAAGGGATTCTGCTTGCTGCCGAGACGAGCGCGGCCTGTGCCCTTTTGAGGCCGAATTTTGCGATGCGATCCGTGGACGTCGAAGCGGGTTTTGGACGAGGCTGTGCCCTGGCGGGTGTTGTCGCCTTCGTAGACGATGGCGTGATGGAGGAGATCGCGGCGGAGAGGGAGGTAGAGATGCTGGACAGAGAAGTGCTCCAATGAGGTTGGTTCGAGGGTGGGAAAGCTGTGGATTGTGACGGGAACGGTGGAGGCTGTTGGATTGATTTGAGGTTAGTCGGGTTCTCATTGTTCGTGTGGGTATTGGAGAAAAGAGGCCATAGAAAGATCTGCGTAAGCTTTTTTTGCCTGATTTTGGGGGGATCGTACTCGGGTTCCAAGCCTGGAGGATGGATTGCGTGGACGTGGATCCTGTCGTGTCTCGGGCGGGCACTTCGGTGGCCATTGATCGAGTGAACGCTTTGCTCAGAGTCGACGCCTACAGAACTGTTAGTACGCCATGAGAGCTACTATAATTGAAAACGGCTTTTTTTTTTGTCTCGTTGCAATGAGCTCACCTTGTGAGAAACTCTCATGGCAGCCATTGCCTCGCTGAGGCAGGCGAGCCCCGACTTGGAGGCCATGATCAGTTGCGCGCCGTTTCGATTTTGGAACAGCAAAAGGTCACGATGTGCTGGTGCGACGCTGGGTCTGCAGGCTTGAAGACGGTGCCCGCGCCGTGACGGTTTGCGATTGTGAATCGTGAGGATGCGATGGGTTCTCAAAAATCAAGCGGCTCCAAAGGCCCTGGCTCTGACCCTCGCCCCCGTCACCAAATTGGCAAGTCGACGAACCAGACGACAGACGGGCTTATTCCGCGCCGAAGCCCCGAAGGAAAAGAGAATAAGTGGGTCCGGCCATGACCTCTGCTAGCCTTGGCCATCGCAAATTATGGGAACCTGGAATATTCTCTCGCTCGGCAAGCAAGGAGCATCGCAAGAGTCACATCATGTCAAGGTGTCCGGCCGTTGCGCGGCCGCTCGTCAGGCAGTTGCGGCATCCATCATGCGCCTTCCGACCGTTCACCACCGGCGCTCCACGAGCCGCTGAGGTGCAGGAGCAAGGTGTCGCCGCCGCCGCCGCAGCCACACCCTCCGCAGAGCCGAGCGCCCTCGACCTCGATCCCAACACCGTCCTCCCCGAATTTGAGATGCAGTTGATGAAGGCGGGTAAGATGCCCATTGGCTCGCGGAGAAGGCGAGTGGCGATGCGAACCACGCAGAACATTCCCTTTGAGCATCTGCCGTACCAGGCATTCCAGGAGGCCCGAAAGATTCTGGCCGCCGATCGAGAGGACAAGCTATCCAGGATCCAGGTCCTACTGGAAAAGATTTCGCGGGTGGAGAGCAAGGATTTGCCGCTGAAGGAGTTCAAACTGATGAACTTGAGGCGAAATGTGGAGGAGTTGAAGCTTCTTGCGGATGCGAATGATCCGTTGGTCAAGAAGAGATTTGAAGACGGACTGGGTGAGGCTTGATCCTTCTTTATTTTCGTGAGGTCTCTCGCCAATGATGGTCCGCTCGGTAGAGCGTATCAGGACTACCGCTTTTATCTTTGTGTCATTGTTGCAATTCTTCTGCGCAAGCATTCGTTTCGCTAACGCTCGGCGACTCTCAGGCGACATGAACAAGCCCATCTACCGTGCCCTCGCAGAAAAGAAGTGGCGTTCCTACGATTACCGTCTGATCACACAGAGAATCAAGCAGTTCAACATCGTCCCTGATGTCCTCCCCAACCTCGAGCCAACCGCCGACGTTCAGTTATTCTTCCGCAAGTCCAAAGTGGCTCCCGGCGCATTCGTGGACAGTCTCACCAGCGAGAGGGCTCCGCGTCTACGAGTGCAGGTCTTTGACAAGGGCGAGCGTCTCGTCACTATCGTAGTACTTGACGCGGATGTGCCCGAGGTCGAGACCGATGGCTTCAAGAAGCGATGCCACTATTTGGCTGCCAATATACCCCTGAGCCCCACGATTACATCTCTGCCGTTGAGCAATTTCATCGCCGAGAACCAGCTCGCTGTGCCCTGGCTGCCGGCTTTCTCCCAAAAGGGATCCCCTTATCACCGAATGGGCATATTTCTTCTCGAGCAGAAGCCCGGCAAAGAGATGGACGTTGCCAAGCTGAAGGAGCTATACTCTGGTCGCGACGGCTTCTCTCTCAAATCCATCCGCGACAAGTTTGGCCTCAAGACCTTTGGCTTCAACATTTTTCGCTCCGTCTGGGACGAAAACACGGCGGCAGTCATGGCGCGACACGACATTTCCGGTGCCGACGTGGAGCTGCGTCGCACGCGCGTGCACAGTCTTAAGGAGCCCGTCAAGCCTCGTGGGTGGGAAGCCAAGCGACAGGGTCCCAAGTATCGCCACTTGTGGAAGTACACCAAGAACATCAAGGGTGTTTCCAACGCCAGAGGCTGGATCAAGAAGCGGTAGGGGACATGTGTGGGATGGCGAATGGAGAGCTGACGGCGCCTGTGTGTATCATAGAAGTGTACATGTACCAAACCATAAAAAAAACCAGAATAAGTTTTCTTTCCAGAAGCAATACAATTATTATTTTTTTTTGCTTTATCCTTTGTTTCATTCCTACCTTGACCTCAGTCAGAGGAGTTGGAAAGCCATTTGGAATGGATATGGGGCGTTTGTTTTTGTCCTTCTCAGCGAAGGCATCACAGGCCACGGCGCAGACCCATTGAAAGAAGAGGGACATGCGGCGTATCCTAGCATGAGGCGGACACGCTATTCAGAGTAATCAAGATGGTGCATCTCACCTTGCACTTGACACTACTCAAAATAAGGGAGAGATGTTCAGGATAAGGCTAGCGGTGAGGGTCATTTTTTTTTCCTCCAGCGCAATAAGTGCGCACAGCACAGCTTAGCCCGTTTATCCTTTATCATTCATCATTTATTTATTATTATTTTTCTTTATATTTGTTTTTATATTTCTTTCTTTATATTTGTTTTTTTATTTTTTTTCTTTATATTTGTTTTTATATTTTTTTCTTTATATTTGTTTTTATATTTTTTTCATGTATTTTGGGGTGTTTTCTTTTCACTCTGTCTGGTACCAGTCATTCGTCGTTCATAGGATCAAAGTGAAGCAACGGCAAGATAAGAAGCGCTCCAGAAATCCAAGGAAGAAGATGGATGGGATTCAAAGGTGGAAAGCACGCGAGATGACGACAAGGATCAAGAGACGAGACATTCTGAAACGCCAGAAGCTTCTTCACAGCATGTCAGAAGCAAGTGGGGTGATGTTGGTTCCATCGTTATGGACGATGAGACGCTTGCCCGGTCTCCTTCAGAAAACCGCACGAGTCATCTTTTCGTCATGACCCGAGATTTTCCTGGTCGGATTCCATGTTGAAGACAGGGGGTCTGTCTTATCGCCGGGTCGTCCCAGCTTTGCATGTGGCAATGCGGGTGGGCTGGATTACGATACATGTACATGGACTTGTCAATGATTGCCAAGAACGGGCCATTCAGACTTGGCTTCGGGATGGGATGGCAAGACCGAAACATGCAGGTTTCCATGTTCGAAACGGTCGATTTGAATGAAGCCCGTGGCCGTCTGCAAAACTGTTCAAGTAACGTTGCGGAGGTCTCTGTCGGCACAGCTGGCCGCAGAGGTGTTGTTGGAACCCATCGAAGCCTGCCGGCGAACGGTGCGAACCATGGTATCGAACGGCGTGGTCCCGAAGAAGAGAGTCCCAGGAAGAGAATCCCATTCGCATTTCTTGTTTCGGGGCACGGTCTGGCACCGGATTTTCGACGGTGACGCAGTATGAGCAAAGTCTTCTGCGACTGGTCTGGTCTGATTGTTTCTCTCGAGCACCCAGGTATCGAATTGCTCGGTCACGGAGCTGTTTGGTTCTCATTTCGGACACACGCATACATACAGCTGGCGTCCATATGTATGTACACCCCAAAGTCCACCGGATGCTGGACAAGACACACCGGCATGTACATACATACATATGTATGTACATATGTACTTTCAAAGTATGGCACGAATGCCACGGAAAAGAACTTGGATTTGGATGGTGTGTCTGCTCAGATTCTCTTATCATTGGTCGGTAAACAATCATCTTTTGCCATCTGCAGCTGAGCTACTGCAGCCGAGTGGGAGCCATACCAGCAGACTGCAGTGTTGTCAATCTTCCCCGCGCCCAAGTCTTGAGGCGTTTTGTTGACCGCGGGATTTCTTATAAAAAGCCCAACTAGCTGCTCTCCGATTGCCCAGTGGCGCCGAACCACCGTCTGCGCGAAGATAAGTTGTGCGAGTCGATTCGGCTTTTTCAAAACAGCCAAAAATCTGTTGTCAAGGGTGAGTCCTCGTCAGCCATTGGCCATCATGTCCGCTACGTGTATCTAACAGTGTGCGAATGAGAAGCTCGTGTGGACAAGAAGCGTCCTTTGCTACAAGATGTGCACTACACTTTACATCAGTAGACATTTCCAGTGCGGAGATATGTACGAGGAAGACGTCAATTTTCTAAAATGCGACTATCCTGACGGGCGCAATCACAGGGTCAGGCGGTTGCCTATGACCTCGACCAAGGAGCCAACCAAGTGTGGACGAGAATTTTGCAGAGACCCCTGAGTTATAGTCATCGGCGTGGTCGGTTATTGTTTCACTGGCAGCATACGCAGTCCATGTAGATAATAACGATAAGCAGAACTATTTACAACACATACATATGTAATACATGCTAGCGCTCGATAGTTAATTCGAGCGCACAGGCCAAGATTTCTGTAGCATGGGAGAATCTGTATTTCCAGCATCCCAGGATAATGTCTCCCCCAAAAAGCCCGTCAACTTTGGGGAAATCACCCAGACAGAAGCGCCGATCCACTTCTGCCTCGTACTCGTCCTTTTCTTGCCCAGACTCGAATATGCCTGTCGTGGTACGGAAGGGCCAATGACCTGTCATGATGGCATACAGAACAGAACCGAGACTGAAAATATCGATGGCAGGCGTTGCTTTCCAGGGAGCGTTTGGGTCGAAAAAACCAGAGTCGGGGAGCGAGTTGCCGGAGATGTTGAGGTCCTCGCAGGTCGACCCGCCAAAGTCACACAGGCATAAGTCGAGAGAATTGGGACACATGTCATCGTAGATGAGGAAGTTTTCAGGTCTCAGGTCTGCATGAAGGACGTTTTTACTGTGAATGAAGACAACCGCTTCGATGGCCTGGAGGAACCATTTTTGGCGGAGAGATGCGTTGATATTGGCGTTGTGTTGGTGTAGGAAAGACTGAAGGTTTCCATGGCGAGCCTCCGCAAAGAGCAACCCGGTCGGGAATGTAGTACGCGAGCCCAGATATCTAAGCAAATTGAGGAGGGGAAAAATTAAAAAAAAAATAGAAATAGAAATAGAAATAGAAATAGAAACAGAAATAGAAATAGAAACAGAAATAGAAACAGAAACAGAAACAGAAACAGAAACAGAAATAGAAACAAAAACAGAAATAGAAACAGAAACAGAAACAGATGTGGGGTAAACACAGTTCATGTAGAGCCCCAGAAGACGCTAGTAACAGACCTGATTATTCTCGGGTGTGAACCGAGCCAGTTGAGAATTTTCTCTTCCGCCGTGTATCTGTATTCTATGTTCACTCGTGGCCGTATGACATTGTCGAAGCCGACCGTGACAGGGGACTTCAATATAGTTCCTGGCTGCAGACGAAAAAAGAGGCCAGTGGAACCCGGGAACGATTCAAACGGCAGTGGGACGGGCTTGTCCGAGTTTGTGGCGGGCGACGACGCGGTCATAATGTATAGCTTGTTGTATATATACGCTGCGAAAGAAGCGCCTCCACGATGTCCAGATGGATAGTGACTTGAAATGAAAGAGACGTAGCCTGGTGTGTGGACAACAAAGCCAACGAAGCGCACATGGTCGCTGTGTTCAGAATTGAAGCTCATTTCTACAGGGTAGGTAGGTAGATATGCTGATGCGACACTCAACTTGGGCATCGGAACTGTGCCTAACCCACATCTTTCAGTATCCACCACCCTCGTCCAATTGGGCTGAGCGCGTCACCCCAACGGCCCGTAGCCCATCCGCCGCGCTAACTTCACACGACTCCCCCAACCCCACTTCCTTCCCGTCTCTGTCGGCCGCCGCCGGATGATGGACTCAGACAGAAGCAATATTGGAAGCTTCTGGCCAGCACGACATCGTTACTTTGTCCTGTGCGGGCGCATCTTTCCCAGAATCGACGGCCTCGATTTCTATCGCGGCGAATAGCTGTCGTTTGTTGCAATACCACTCTCGGCGCCTTCTTCGCGCCATCGCAACGTCTCTGCGTCCTTGTCTGACCGACTTCATATTCCACTCCCATTGCCATCAACGATAACAAGCCAAGCTAGAAGCAAGCAAGCAAGCAATCATGGGCCTTCTCGAGGCAATCGACTCATCCGTCACGGACCTGTTCTCCCAATGGAACACCTACTCAACCGCGCTGGCAACAGCTCTCGTCGCTCTCATCACCTATCGCATCATGTCTGCGACCGAGCCCGATGCTCACCCCATATTGCTCGCCCGACAATCCATGGCCTCATCTGTTCGACACGAAGGCGAAAGCGCAGTTTATCGATCTCAATCTGCTCCCCACGGCATGCCACTCAACTCTGGATTGAATATCAAGGATCCGGAAGCGCCTAAATTCTCGCGCGGCAGAGACGGCGACTTGCGGGACATTTGGAGGAAGGCCGCTACCGGAGGAGATGCTGGTGCAACAGGTCGACTTTTAACTATCCTGGGCTCTGAAAATGTGATTGAACACAAGATGGGTACATACAACCTCTAAATCTTTTTAATGGCGTCGTCTTCCGCCCCGTATTCTTTTCTTTCCCTCGATAGCGTGTCGGAATGTGTTGCGATGCTGAAAATCTCTGGAATATGGAGGGAGAAAGAGTACTAACATGACTTAGCTGAGATCAATCGACAAATTAATGCCATCGGCCGATACGTCGAAGAACAGGGCTCCATCAAAGTTGCAATCTATCTACCCAACTCCATCGAACTGCTCATCACCCTCTTCGCATGCTCCTTCTATCCCAACCTGACCACAGTCATCCTACCATTCGATGTCTCCGAGTCACAGCTCATCTCAATGCTCCGTCGTTCAGCTGTCGATACTGTAGTCACGGCCACTGGGTCATTTCCTCTCGATGCCGTGGTCAAGGCCTACCCTTCCATCCGTCAACTCATCTGGGTCGTCGACGAGGGATCTCGCCACATGGATTGGAACGATGTTCCCGAGGGCATGGGCGGAAGCGTCAATGTAACGACCTGGCAGGATCTCGTCAGCGACGTCCCTGCCGATACGCTCACAGAACTGCCACCCGTGGATAAAGACAATGTTCCCCAGGATATTGTGGCTTTCTGGCAGGGCAAGACCGGTGAGCTGGAGGAGATGGTGCGCTTCACCCAGGCGAACCTAGTGTCGGCGGTTTCTGGTCAGCTCGTGGCGATTCCCAGCAGGGAGAACTTAACACAGGCTGATCTGTTCTTGCCCGTTGATGCACTCTCCAACATTCACACTTTAACTCTGACACTGGCAGCGCTCTTTTCCAATGCTTCGGTAGCACTCAATTCAGTTGCTGGCCAGTCCGCTGATCTTTCGCTCGCTACGCAAGGCGTCGCACCTACCGTCATTGTCGCCAGTTCAGCCACAATACTGCGCTCGCACCAAGAGTGCATTCGCAGGCTGGACGGTGGTCTAGCCAAGATTTCACACACTCTGTCCACAAACACACTCACCCAGCGTGGCGTTCACGCAGCCTCGAATGTCCTGTCTGCCTTTGCGACGGGAGCTCGTCTTCGCACTGGAACCGCGCCGGGGAAGCTTCGCCTCATATTTGCAGCTGAGCGTGTTGGCGCCGATACGCCTCTGCTCTCGTCTCAGGTCTTGTCTGATCTAAGGATATTCTCCGGGGCAAGAGTCATCTATGCTCTGACGGCAGCTCGAGTCGCCGGCGCCGTGACACAAACATCCATGTTTGACTACAGAATCTCTGCCCATGTCAAGGCTCATTTTGGTGTCCCCCCGACTTCCGTGGAGATTTATCTCAAGGATATGGGAGCGCATAGGACAACTGACGATGTAGTTGAGGGCGAGGTAAGATGCTTGAACCACGCGCTACTCCGTCTAGATGAAGCTCTTTACTAACTTGTAAATTTCTTTTTTTCTTTTTTAGATCATCGCTCGTGGACCCTGCGTGTCTGGAGGGGAAGCTCATCTTGGAGTTGCTGGCAAGCTAAATGATGACGGCACGCTGTCTTACGCATAAACAAAAAAAAGGAGAAAATAAAAACAGATGCGGTCCCACTTGCGAATATCAATGTCATATCGGATGAATTTCTGGCTTTTTTCGTTTTAAACCATATACATATACACATTCACCTACATACACTCACTCAGTCGAGTGGTCGGTCATTGTTCAACGTTGGACGCGAAATGCTGCGCATGGGCCGTCGGAAGCCGACACAGACTGTCATTTATTTTGTTGCAATCGAGTTGTATCTGTGGGTCTCGATGCGCGGGGTGAAATTCATGGTGTCAATGTAGGATCACTAAACGAATTGTGGCTTGAGGTACTTGGCCGGCGACTGGTCTGTGCGCGTCACGGGCTCCTGGGGCATCCAATATTGGACCGACCAGACAGATTACTCCCAGACAGGACGGCATCATGCATGTGGGTATTGAAACTGGCCGTCTGCCCGTCCGTCTGCCCGGCTGGCTGTGGCGCTGGCTGTGGCGTCTTCGAGGCCCGCTGCGCACCGACAAGGGCGCCACCCCACAGGCCTGGCTGGCTTCGGTGGACCAGACCAGCGGTTTAATCCCATCGCCACCACAAACCCATTTCATCTCGGCCGGAAACATCTCGTGCCCTGGAAGACTCTGGAAGGATGAGGTCCCGTACTCTTGCTCGTTTCTGCCCTTTTCCATGCCGCCGGCCGTCGTTGCATCACCACCATGATTCGCAGGATCTGAGTGGCCGTGGCCCTGTTCTGACGCCATGACCCCGACGACGCCTGGCTGAACGATTGCCAGCGACGCCCACGACGACGACGACGACGACGACGACGACGACGTAACTCAAAGTATCCGGCCATGAAGACGCTTTCGCGCATCCTGTCCCGCCGGCGATCCAGCGAGGATGGAAACCACCCTAGCGACCCCGAGGTACGGCAACGGAAGAACGGCACGCCTGTCCGCCGGTCGGAATCCGCAGCTGCGCCGGAACCTCCTCAGTTGCCGTTGCGAAGAGTCGATGACAGCGACGCCATATTGGCCAAACGGCGTCGCGAGCTGAGCCAAGGTATCTTGCACGGTGGCTGCGTCGTCGTGGATGGAAGCGTGAAAGGCATTGCCGGCTCAGATGCCGCGGCAAGCAAACAATGGCGGAGGCCGCTCATCAAGATATGTCCGAGATGCACTGCCATCGACTTCCCCTCTCTGCTCGACTGGAGACCAGGTCAGGCAAGACCTTGGGTCCAACTATCCCACGTCTTGCGGCCACTGCCGTCAAGGTCGCCGCCGCCGCCGCCGCCACTCGCCGACCACGACAGCGATCCTTCAGGCTTGCTTTCCTCATGGCCTGGAACACCTCGATGCCCCTTTTGCCTCTTCTTCAGAGCCATGGTTGGCTCCATGCCCGCAGACGACCAGTCCAAGTTCAATCCCTATCTGCGGATCCGACTTGCATTTGAACGGCTCGATGGCATCGGAGAGAAGCATGAGCTGGCCCGCTCCGTGGTGATGGAAGTGACGACACAGAAGAAATCCCTGCCCTGGGGGTATCTCTTGAGAGCAGGAGACAAGGAGCATGACGACCTCTCTGGCTATCTGGCAGTGAAAGGTCAACCGGCCGAGATTCATGGAAGACGGGTGCCGCGGATGCTAAATCCATCTCTGCCCAAATGCTGGCTGGACTTTTGTCGGCAGCACCATTCCAACTCGGCTTGCACTGCGCCAGCCATGCAGCAACGGCAACAGCAACAGCAACAGCAGCCTATTGTAGGGCTCCAGCTCATTGACTGCATCGAAAAGCGGGTTGTTGCTGCGGAAGAGATTCCGTTTGACGATTCCGACGATGCGACCGAGTACCTCGCGCTGAGCTACGCGTGGTCACAAATCGGTCTGGACTCGTCAGCAGCAGACGCCCCCTTTGACGTGCCTGCTTTGCGCCTTGGTCCCGACAGACACCTGCCCGGAAATGTTGCGTCCCTGTTCGCGGATGCAATTGCGTTCACGACCACGATGGGGTTTCGGTACCTGTGGATCGACCGGTTCTGCCTTCAGGGCGACGCAGCAGCACGGCGCCAGCAAATCGACGTCATGGGCGAGATCTACTCTCGTGCCTCCTTAACCCTCATCATTGCCGCCGAGGATGACACATTGACTGGCATTGCCGGATTGAGCACGCCACGAGAGCACCAGTTGTCGTTGCGACTCAACAAGACCCTCTACACAACGTCACTCGTACGGCCCGATCTCGAGGTCGCATCCTCAAAATGGGCGTCGCGCGCCTGGACTTTCCAGGAAGGCTTGCTCTCGCGCCGTCGCCTCATCTTCACTCCCTCACAGGTCTACTTCCAATGCCAAACGCTGCACTGCTACGAAAGTCTTTCGTTGCCTCTCCGGCTTGCGCCCGACTGGAAACTCGGCCGCGTCTTCCCCGCCGGTGACGCACGTCCAACACAGTCGTCAGGCCAGGTAAAGCATCTGATCAAGGCCTACATGTGTCGCGACCTGACCAACCACGAGGAACGCCTCGATGCCTTCAAGGCGCTGCTCCATGAATACGAGCGCGCAGATGCCCTTGCGGTGCAAAACTTTCTCGGCCTGCCGTTATTCCACCCCGATGACTTTGCGACGACGGGCGTAGTTAGCGAAACGGATCGCTTGGCAGTCAGCCTAGGGTGGATAGTACGTGATGAGTCCAACACCACAAGCACCCGCATCAGCAACGGCTCCGATAGTTCCAACAACTCCGCCACCACCACATCCGAAACACCCATCGAACCCTGCTGTTCCAGAACAACGGCTTCATTCCCCTCCTGGACATGGCTCGCATGGCGTCTCCGCCGCCAAAAAACGACACCCACGCCCGACAACCTCTTCTTCTCCTTCAACCTCGTGGGCGACACATCCCCCCTACTCCAGGGAGTCTCCGCCGCGCCCAGGATGGAAATCTCCGTCGGCTTCACAAACGATGCCACCGTCCTGTCGTGGGAGATTGACGGCGACGCCATTTCCAGGAAGCCCAAGGAAGCTGTTTCTTTTTTGCGCCTGGAAACATATTGCTTTGACCTGTCGGCTTTTGTCGACAAGACGGGCGCTCCTGCAGCGACGGTATGTCGTCTACAAGTGCATCAAGACACTACTGCTGCTGCCCTGGGGAGACGAAACAGACGTCTCGTGCAAGACATGATCCAGGCGGCTCTTGCACCGCCATCCTCATCCGCCGCAGACCAGACCTCCGACCACCAAACAACCGCACCCGCCAGCCAAGAGCTCCCCCTGCTCGGCGTGCTCGTTTCCGGACGCAACTGGAAAGGCGGCGGCCCCAGCTCGCCATGTCAAGTAACGGCCCTGATCTGCGCACGCAGAGAGTGGAAAGAAGACGGTCCGTGGGTCCGGCTCGGCGCCCTGGCCATGGACTGTGAATCGTTCTCCGTCGAGACCAGCACTGGCGGGTCAGATGCGGTGATGCAAGGGGTCGGGAATGGCCGAGCCGACGATGACGAGGGGGGGAAGACGGATTTACGGGTCCGGGTGCGGGAGCTCGACTTGTACTGATGTAGAATCATCTATCCACTTTTTTTTTTTTGGTAGAATGAGAGAAGGGAAATATAAAGGAGGGAAAATAGAGGAGGGAAATATAAAAGGGACAATATAAAAGGGACAATATCAAGAAGGAGCTAATCCTAGTATAAAGTCAAGACAAATAAGAGAGAAGAGGAAAGCTTAGATGATAAAGAATACACACACACACACACGCACATATATATATATATAAGATTAAAAAAAACTAAAAATCAAAAATCAAAAAGAATTAAAGTGGTGAAAAAACCATTATAGTAAAAATGGAATAAATTACTAAATAACTTACACATGAATACAGCATATATAATTCATTCATCGTCCACAACTCGACTAGGCAACATCGCCGTGGACCCATCTTGCGATTCGCGCGCCAACATCGCCTACCAGTGCATCATAATGCGGTCCCGGCGCAAACAGGCCACAATGGGCACTCACCTCGTCCATGTCCTCCATGTACACTTCCACCCACGTCTCATCTGCCACCCCGTCCTTTTCAATAGGCAGGCAACAGAACTTTTTCAACTTCTTCTTCTTTTTCTTGTTGTTCTTCGTCCCCTCGTTCTTGTCGTTCTCGTCGTCTTCTTCCTCCTTTTCTTTGTTCGCTGTAGGCCTGTCGCAAGCAGACCCGTCGTCTGCACGCGCAACACGCTTCTTTGCCTCATTTTGCGGGCGGAGTTTCTGCTCTTTCTCCTTCTGCTGATACTGGATCTTCCTTTCTGCCTCTTTGAGCGATCTCTTGTGTCGCTTTTGCAGAAGCTTTTCGCGTTGCAGGATGGCCTTGTTGCGGTTCTCTAAGGCTTTCTCATAGGCTTTTCGGAGACGTTTTGCTTCTTTTTCGGCTTTCTTTTTGGCGTCCTTGTCTGGGAATTGGGATGGTTCAGGGAGGATGAGAGGTGCGGGAGATCCGGGAATGGCAGGCAGATCGAGGGTGGACGGAGGAGTCCGTTGTGTCGCCGGCGTAGTGGACTGGCTTTGTTCGTCGGTTTCATCTTCACCTGTGAGAGGCAGGGTTGCCAGGGTTTGCATGGAGATCTGTGTCATCGTCGATGACTCGTCCAGGGATTGCATGTGGCTTCTGTTCGTACTTGCGAGTCCTGAGAGAGCTGTATCTTGGTCCGCTTCTTCTGACGGCATCGTCCTCGCAGGATTGGGCCGGTCGACGTTGTCATGAGACTGAATTGCCAATGAGGCCAACACAGCAGAAGACTCGTCGATACACGCTTTCCCTTCAGTGAAATATGCATTAGATCGCTCAGATTTTACACAACAGGCAGGATGATGATCCCTTTCCTCTTGACTGTGGCAATTCTGACTGCTTCCCTCGCCCCCCTGAGCAATCTCTGCTGGTGAGTGCATGTCCGCTTCTGGTTTCCCGGCGCTTTCTGTTTCTTGCCTCGGCGGTTTGGGTCGGCCAGGAGACAGGGTGTAATAATTGACAAATCGGACTCTGGCGTGCGAGCCAGCGGGATGACCATCAGACATGAGTTTCGTCTCGCGGACTTCTTCTAGTGCCCGAAGCCGGTTATAACGTATGTGGAGACCCCGGTAGTCGGCTAGACAGCCCCCAAACTCAAAATGCGAGTTGATATGGTTGCCGATCGCGTTGAGCAATCCTTCCTGCCTGTGCTTGGAGGTGAAGTTGATCAAGCGCTTCATAAACGGCTGCTCTCTGAACGGCGAATCGTTATGAAATGGGGGGTCAAAGAAAGGGTCAATCAGTTCTGGCGGGGGCTGGCTTGGCGATGATGTCTCGGTGTACATGCATCCCGCGCCAGAGTCTATAGAAGGCAGTCGCTCAGTCAAAGACGACGATGACGAATCGGTGACATGTGTAAACTCAGATCCTAGAAACTTTTCCGGCGGCGTCTGCTGAGCGTCCTCGATACTTGGCGGTGACTGGAATAAACTCGCAATGCCTGATATCACAATGCCAGGATGTAACCCCAGAAACGGAGCGTCCATGGCAATGATTCCCAGAATTTTGTGCTTGAAGGGATGCTGGTGGTGTGGATTGCGATTTGACTACCGGAAGAGTCCGTGTCAGCCTTAACATTGCTGTCTTTCCCCCCCTCTCCTTGTCTTGGCCTTTGCGAGGGCATTATCTGTCATGAGTGAACCTAGGCAATGCGTGTCCATCCAAATTAGGCACATACCAGCAGAACGATCTCGGCTGCCAGGAGGCCGCCCATAGAGTGTCCCACGAGAACTACATCAGTATTCGGCGACTCATGAGGTTCCAGCCAAGCACTGAAGTTATTGCACGCAACTTCGAGAGCTCTGTATGTTTTGTACCTAGGGTAGATCTTTGAATGGATAGCATGGCTGTTGGACAACAGCATGTTTAGACAGGCATGGACATGAGCGGGAAATGATTGAAATGACTGGTCGTTGCCGTAAAAGCCGTGGATATAGACGACGAGGAGCCTACGTCTTGTTCCTGATTCGGAGATGCAGGGGGCAGGAGACTGTATCGAAGGAGTGCGCGGGTCTGAAGAGACCCTCGCAACATTATCAGCGTACGATGCTAGGAACGACGCAGATGCTTGGGATGAGGTTCCCGACGAGGGAAGCCGCGGTGGTAGCGGCGGGGGCCGAGAGTCGAGCGGCATTCTCGTGAGGCACGTCCAAGAAGGTTGCTATTATCGGGTGAGTTGCGCGATTTGAAATGACTCATCAAGCGTTGGCTGACAAGCTGGCTGGCTTCGTTCAGCTGCCGACTCGGAGGTCAGTCAGCTGCATACATGGTATGGATCCATGAACAAGACAGCAACTCGAGACCAAGTCGATCAGATTGAGATGGAGGCAGATGTATGGTTGTGTGAGGGTGTTGACAACCATGGCTCGCGTCTACAGCCATCTCGGGCCAACAGGCACTCACTCATGATGATGAAGGCGGCATGTGGTGGTGGTGGCGTGTCGACGGTGGCGTGTCGACAGTGGCGTTGGGAGGCTGTGTGTGGCTGGTGACTGTGTGACGGTTGTGGATGGTGAGCAGGAAGGTTCCAGTCACGCAAACGGGCCAGAGGGAGGGAGGAAGTGCCCCTCAGCCCGCCCCGCTCCTCCCCGCTTTTCTGGTCTCGTGGGGAGGAACGGACGACAGCACAGCGCATTGTCTGCTTGGCTGTCTGTTTTCTGTTTTCTTGCGCGCGCACTCTCCGCCGCCGCGTGCGGCATGCAATCATGGCCAAGCCACGCCGAGCACCACGACCGTCGTCCCTTTTATTTAGGAGACCAGCAGAGGGCTGGAGATGTTGGAAATGAAAGGGTCGACTGTGGCGATCCGAAAAGATCAAGGTCAAGTGCGGACGTGAAGAAGAAGAAAAAAAAAGCAAAAACGGCTGCCAAGTCCGTCATCCCGACGAGCTCCATTGTTCTTCTCAGGAACGGCCCTGGCACCTTGCCCAATCCATCACGGCTTGCAACCTCGGGTTACGAGACGAAGCCTGGTGTGGCTGACCAGGAACGAGATGCTAGCTATTAATAGCCGAAGGAGATTTGAGGCGTGGTGGGTGAACACTAAAAGGTGGGCGGCGGACGGCGTGCAAGCAACAGCAGGAGGAGCGCGGCCACAGTCACAGAGAGGGGATGGATATGGACGAGCGGGCATTTGGCGCCGTCCAACAAACAACAGTCTTTTCGATGGAGCGGGTGGCTCGTCGCTCTGTGTCGAGATAACGAAATAGAAAGAAAGAAAGAAAAAAAAAAGGAAAGAAGAGTCTAGGAAGGAAAGATGGGAAGGAAGGAACAAAAGAGAAAGAAGGCAATCGTCGGCGTCTGAGGGATTTGTTTGATGGATATTGGGACGGGCCAGGGTGGACCCCTTTAACAATATGAAGATGAGTGATGGATGAGCATCATGCATCACAAACACCCATCGTGATGCAGATGGGGCTTTATGTCCCGGCAAAATCCTGCGTGAGACATCGTACCGAACAGGCCCGAGACGGGGCAGGACGGGGGTACCCAGAGCCTGGCTCTTGTCAGGTGTGATGATCATGTTGTTTTCCTCCTTGTGCATACCAGCCAGTTGCCGACGGCAGAAGGGGAGGTACCTACTAGGTACCTACCTAGTAGGTAGAGACCACTATGCATGGCGCGACATGCACCGAGTGGCAGACTGTGTGCAATAGTCACAAATAAACAGCAGGCGCGACCCAACAAGACGGAGAAAAGAAGAGAAAAGAGACAATAGACTTCAACGCCTGGCGCGTGCCTGGCGGTGATATCGCAGCCTTCCGCAGCCTTTTCTGGTTTGATTGGTGCACTGGAGGATTTATGCACCAGCCATGCCATGCACGCAGCACTCCATGCACGTTGTTGTAATGCAACATGCACATGCACTTGCCGACTCGCTCTGGATCCCATGTCCCTCGTCCGAAATGAACGTCAGAGGCTGATTGGGTGCCGCCCCGTCTAGCAGGGCTCTGGCGCACGAGGCCCGCCTGCAAGCGAAATGAAGCGTCTGGCCTGGTCAGCGGTTGGTGCTGGCAGTGTTGGCAGTGCTGGCTGGCAGTGCTGGTGTTTGTGTTGTTCGGCGCAGACATGGACGCTGGCGCTGGAGACACATGGAGCACCCGCCGCCGCCAGACTCGACTCACTCACTCTCCACTATCCAGCACCACCCGACCAGGCAATCATCAGTCACCACACCACACGTAATGACTGACTAGGTACCTAGGTAGGTACCTGGAATACCGTGCCCAGACTAGGCCAGACCAGGCCAGCCCAGCAAGCGCCGCATAACGTCTGCCAGGGCCCTGGACCAAGTGCGAGCTTGTACCTGGCGGCGCGAACTGGTCTGGTCTGGTCCAGCAGTAGCAGCAGCAGTAGCAGCAGCAGCAGCAGCAACAACAGCAGACCGCGACGGCCAGTGGCTTGATTGCTTGAATTGCTTCTCTCCAGTTCATCTCCTTTTCCCGCACCCCCCCTCCCCCCCCCCCGGTTCTAAATGTCCATCTTCATCCCCTGGCCGTTCCGATTCTTCTTCTTGTTCTTTTTCTGCTCTTCTTGTTCCTTCCTGTTCTCTTTCTGTTTCCAGGCTGAGATTTTGCGTGGCCTCGCGATGCCCCTTCGTTTTGCTTCGTTTTGTTGGGCGCCGTTGATGAAGCTGATCTGATACGCAACCAAGCACAGCAGGATTGTTGCCATCTTCGATTCTTTTCCTGATTTTTGCATCACTTCATTCGACGCGAAGCTCAGCGACATCCGTTTTTTTCCCCGGCCCAAGTCACTCCTTTTTTTTTTTTTTTCGTTCCTCTTTACATCTTCAAGTCCGCAGCGATCTGCGTGTCCAGCCAGCAGCCAATTGTCCAGCCATTGGGTCGTCGGGTGACCAGACACACACGGCCAACATCGCGGACCATCTTGGCATCGCCCCGTCGCCGGAGACGTCCAACATTCACTCAATGCTAGTCATTCGGCGTCGCTGCCTCGTCAATCCTAACATTCTTTTCAGATTTCTACTCTTGAGAACCGACCGGCGCAATGATGATGCTTGACTGTTTCCGAATCTAAAGCATACATCCCGCCAATAAAACACATTCCTTTTGTCCAGCCGTGTTCGACTATTCGTCAGCCAGGAGGCAGGCACTCGCACGCGCGCCCCACTCTTTGGAATACGATCATCTGGTCTTTCTCACCGGCCTCGCACGCCGCGCGCTACAACCATGACTAAACAATCTTTTCGCTCGTCTTCACTCTCTCAGGCCGGCGACTCGCACTCTCATTCCCACTCTCACTCGCACGCACATTCGTTATTTCACCAACTGCGACATGATCCCTTTCATTCACAAGCTCCATCCGAAACCCAACAAGACAAGCTCGGCAAAATCGACGAACCCGATTCTGGCAGAAAGAAGGCCGGAAGTGGCCAGAGTGAGCTCGGTTCCGGCGGCGGCGGCGACGACTCTCACGCCAAGCGCAATCCCACCTTCACAAACGGGGAGCAAGTGGTTGCCGATACCATAAGTGACACTGTAGAGCCCTTCATTCACGGTATCCTTGATCACCTCTCACTCCTTCCACACTTTGATCCATGGGGCTTGGCGACCAATACTCAGCCTGTCCCTGCTCCGTCGAGTACCGCTGCTTTGGATCACACGTCTGGAACCACCGCCGCCATTTCGACCAGTGGGACACCGTCGAGTGCAGCCCCTTCCGGATCTACGACCGGTGGGAGCTCGCGAACCTCATCTTCGTCTAGCAATACGCTCTCTACATCGGACATTCCCAAGGCGACATCTGCCTCATCATCGTCTAGCAGCCCGGTTCCTACATCTACTATCTCCACGGCGACTTCTGCCTCGTCATCACCTACCAGCCCGGCCCCTACATCAGTGGTCTCCAAGGCGACATCTGCCTCATCATCGTCCAGCAGCCCGGCTTCTACGTCAGATGTCTCCAAGACGACATCTGCCTCATCATCATCTAGCAGTCCGCTCCCTACGTCGGATACTCCGAAGACGACGCCTGTCTCGTCGTTATCTGGCAGCCTGACCACTACATCAGACGACGTCAAGGTGACGCCTACTCCATCGTCGTCTGGCAACACGACCCCCACGTCAGACAACGCCAAGGTGACGCCTACTCCATCTTCGGCTGGCAACACGACCCCTACATCAGACAACGTTAAGGTGACGCCTACCTTGACCCCTTTATCCGATAAGACCCAGGTGACGCCTACTGCATCGTTGTCTGGCAACACGACCCCCACATCGGATAATGCCAAGGTGACGCCTATCGCATCTTCGTCTGGCAACGCAACTCCTACATCAGACGACGTGAAGGTGACGCCCACCTCAACCCCCGTCTCGGATAATGCCAAGGTGACGCCTACCGCACCTCTATCCGGCAACACAACCCCTACATCGGACAACGGCACGATCACATCTGTTGGACCACCGCACACAACAATATCTACGTCTCCAGACGTGGATGATAATCAACATGCAACACTTTGTAAGTTGCGCAAGCATTCTCGAAGCTTGCCATGTGACTCTTTGTGCTGACTATTCGTGATGTAGCCAACCTTCATGCCAACTCGTCGTCCATCGCAAGCTCGGATGCCCACAGCTCCTCCACACGCACGCCAACCACATACTCCGGTCCAGTGTCAATCCCCACATCCGATTTTCAGTCAGCAACACCACTTTCTCAGTCCCACACAACCAAACCAGCCACGATCATAACGGCGAGGGAAACAGCCAGCGAAACGGCCAGAGAAACGGCCAGAGAAACAGCCAGCGAAACGGCCAGAGAAACAGCCAGCGAAACCGCCAGCGCAACCGCAACCGTTACTGCAACCACACTTAGAATCGAAACCAGTTCGAGCAGATACCACTCATCTTATTCAACGTACTGCACTTCATGCTCCAGCGATGGCTATGGCACCTTGACCGTCGCCGGCAACCTGCCCAGCGGCCTGCCCAAAGGTACCTTCTCCGGCAACGACGACAGCGGAGGTGGTCCTATCAAATTGAGTCCTCAACAAAAACAGGTCATCGGCGGTGTCGTCGGCAGTATTGCCGGCATCGCCGTCATTGGTCTCCTCTTGATGTGGTTTCTTCGATACAACAAGCGCAAAGGAGGCGGGTTCCTACTCGACTCGCAGTCTGGCACCACAACAAGTCGTTCCCTCGGAGGATTCAACTCGGGCGGTGGCTCGGGTGCTGCCATGGCCGAGAGGTCCGCAGCATCCGGGGCCGTAGCGGCTGCTCTGGCAGCTCTCACTGGAAAGAAGCCGCCGCCTGATCCATTACCCACGGCGGCTGACGAACGGGGATTTTATCGCGTAGCTGGCAGAAAGCTACCATCGGTACTACAAAGTGGTGGAGATGGATACTCTGATCCAAGAGCAAGCGCCGCCAGTGGCACTTCTGACTACTACCGAGGCTCGCAAGCCTTTGAACCCGCTTCCAACGGGTCTGTACAACTAGCTCTGGGGGCTCCGATGCGCCCAGTGAGCGGGTTACCAGTCATGCGGTCCGGCCCTGCAAGAGTCGCCGTCACTGAGAGCCCGTCAATCGACCCCCAACCGCCCATCACGCCGACCACCCTGACACCGACCACTCTATCTCCTCGATCGTTACCCTCACGCGACAGCTTACGAGGCTCTGGATCTCGGTTCCTTGAAAGCCTTTAGACTTTTGGTTTCATGACCCTGCGGCTTATATGTTTTCTTTCATGTCCCAGACGTCGTAAGAGTGAAGGCGATTCGCCGCCCGCGGGCGGCTCATCTACAGGTCTTGTTGATACTGAAACGTCTGTTTAATTTTTCTTTTGCAAATCTTACTTCAATGTACATATTATCTCGGCATCCCGCAATGGAAAATGCAACGTGTGTATTTTGAACTCGTGTGCGCGAAGTTATCTGAGGCCACTTCTCGGGAGGAAAGAAAAAGTGTTTTTTTTTTTTTACAAGAAAATAATTTCAATGGCAGGAAAAAGAAACTTGCGGGTCAGGGCATGGATGTTTTGTTACCTCTTGACTACACGAAAAAGAAGAGCTCCCCAATTTATGGCACACTCCTTTTTATGACGCGCCCTCTGGCTCTTATTCTTTTTCTTTGGTTCATTGAAGGAGGAAGCTAATGATGAATACTACAAACCACGAAAACGTGTCAGCCTTGTGCAGTCGCCTATTATGATTATGACGCTTCGACGTGATGTCCCTGTTTGTTAGTGAATGTGGACGTTGACGAGTCTGGAGCAGTATGTCCCCCGTACTTCCTCTTCCCCAATCCTCTTTTTTCTTTACCTTTTTGTCTCCTTTTCATTGAGGTGGTGGCGTGTGCGGCGTATATGAGTGTATGTATGCGCACGCGTACTGCATATGCTTGTTCGGGTGCTCGCCGTGGCGAAGTCGAGGTCCTTCCATGTTGAAGTGTTGCTCGCCGACGGGTTGCGCGCTAAACATTGAAGCTTGGATGTGGACGTGCTGGCGGGACTGGCGGGGGCGGGCAGGGAGCTTCCATCTGTCGCGGCGGCGCCACAAGGGCCGCGGCACGTTGACGATAGACACGTCTGGTGGGGTGTGGTCTGGACCCATCAGGCGCCCGCTAGCAGCAAGGACCGTGCATGAACGTGTCTCTGACTGGGGGGTGGCATCATGCCGTCCTCGCCGGGACCGACCGGACCAGAGCAGAGTGTGTTGACGACTGGCCGACTGCGCAATTGGTGCCCAGAGCCAGAGCCCAGTGATGGATGACCCGCGCCCACTCCCACGCCGCGGCCTCTCCACGGCGTTCCATGGCGGTTGGCACGCTGAGTGCGCGTCGACTGGATGGATTTCCCCTGCTGACACGAGCTCCTGCTTCTTCGCGCTGCCAGCTTGAGACAACCCCGGCTGACTGACTGACTGACTGACTGACTGACTGCTTGCTCGCCCGGCTTCCATTTCCATTCCGACAACAAAGCCCGCACCAGCACCAGCACCAGCACCGCACCGCATACCCTTCTTGTTCGGTGACGAACTACCAGCGACTTGTGCGCGCAGCGAGTAGCGACGAGAAAAGAACAGAATCGATACGAAAACAACGACTGGTAGGCGTGCTTGCTGTTGCGTTGACGTCAACCACCACCAGGCAGATAGGCCGACAGGTAGACAGACCAGACAGACCAGACAGGCAGGCAGACAGACCAGACCAGACAGCTCTCCCATCAGCCCGTCATTTCCAAGACCTCCTCCTCATCCCGCAGGGCCGGCCTCCTTGCACTCGCCCAAGGACAACGACAAGCACAGCAGCCAAACGTCTCGCCATTTCCGCCCAAGATATCATTCTCTCCAACATCCGCTTCTCTTCCTCGCTTTCTTCTCACTCCTCACTCCTCACTCCTCACAGCCACCATGGACCACATGGAGTTCCAGGTCCCTGGCATGGCACCACCACCACCGCTCATGAACGAACCGCCACAGATCTTTGGCGGTTACAACGGAGACGGCCTTCCCAACATTCCTCACATGCCGCCTGATCTTGCGGCACATATGTTCCCGGACGCGCATCTCCTGATGGAAGACACGACCGAGGCCAAGAGGAGGAGAATCGCAAAGGTGAGAAGCATATTATTATTATCATTACTATTGTTATTTCCTCCCCCATCATTTTCCCTGCTGAATTTAACCTCTCCCTCTTGTTCCCTTTCCAAGTCTGGTCTTGTCGCTTCGCTTTTGCGCTCAGCATTCCTGGATATATTGACATGGTGTACAAGGCTTGCGATATGTGTAGGAAGAAGAAGATTAAGTGCGACGGGAGGCTTCCCGCATGCACGCACTGTACCAACTACAAAACCGAATGCGTTTTCACGCATGTCGAGAAGAAACGAAGTCCTCGAAAAGGGTGCGCAATATTCCGACTCCCGCTGGTTCCTTTCTTCTTCATCATCATCATCTTCTTCTTCTTCTTCTTCTTTTTCTTTGTCTTTTTCTTTTTTTTTCCCTGCCGCGCGCCTTTGTTGCGCAAAGACGGTGCTGACGCTCGGTGTAGTGCACAGTATATCGAGGGCTTGGAGAACAGACTGGCTCGCATGGAACACCTCCTCCGGCTATCAGGTACATCCGACACAGGATTGGTCCGTGTTTACGCAGAATCGGCTAGACAATAGCTAACAATCCATCACCCTTTTAGGTCTACTTGGCGAGGACGACAACAGCACTGATCTGGGTGCTCTGGAGAAGAAGTTGACGGAAAAGATGCAGTCACGTCAAAACTCGGCGGAAACCAACAACTGTTCCACGTCAATGTTACCCCCTACCTCGGCGCAAGTTGTAAATGGCTCAACACCACACAGCACTGCGACATCTCCAGGACAGAAGGGACAGAATATGGGGATAGAAAAGGACCGCGAGAGGGACGAGAATCGCAAGTCAAATACTCCCACCGATGAAAACAGCGAAGAAGATGAAGAGGAAGTCGGGGCTTTGTCAGAAATGATGTGCTCGCTTATGACGAATCAAGCCGGCGAGACTCGATACATTGGCTCATCATCCGGCTTCTCCATCTTCTCACCAAAGGGTATTCAGTGGGTGAATTCTCGCATGGGCGATGACTCGTTCAAGACTATGATATCCGACGTGTCCGTCGAGGATCACAAGTGGACAAAATGGAAGCCCGAGGTCTTTGGTGACTTATTCCAGAGGCGTGTCTTTCGACCCCTGCCGCCAAAGCACGAGGCGCTCTCGCTCCTCCAGGATTACTTTGAAAACTTCAACTGCATGTTCCCGCTCTATCATCAACCGACATTTATGTACCTGGTTGAGAGGCAATACTCTCCAGACCCTTATCAGGGCTCCGGATGGTGGGCCAGTCTTAACTGTGCCTTGGCCATTGCCCACAGGTTGCGAGTCATGAGCAATCTTGTCCCGCAGGAAGAAGACGACAAGGCCTGGGCATACCTGAAGAATGCAATGGCAGTATTTCCGGAGCTGACCATGCGCAATACCGATCTTCTCAGTGTTCAGGCTCTCCTGGCCATGGCGCTTTTCATGCAAGGCACACCGAACCCTCAGCCCACATCACTCCTGATTGCCGCCGCTGTTCGGCTGGCTCACAGCATCGGCCTCCACAAGCGCGGCACCGGCTTCGACCTCAATCCCATCGAAATCGAGCAACGGAGGAGGGTTTTCTGGATCGCCTACATGCTGGACAAGGACTCATGTCTTCGATCGGGCCGTCCGGCCGCCCAGGATGACGACGACATGAATGTCGAACTGCCAGACTCCGACCCGGCAGACAACATTGGAAACATTCCACTCGCCGACGGGAAAGGCAAGATGAACCTCTTTCGCGTCATGTGCGAATTCACCGTCATAGAAAGCCGCGTGTACAAGAGGCTGTACTCGACCCGGGCGACCAAGCAGTCCGACGGCGAGCTGTTGAATACAATCGGCGAGCTCGACCAGGAATTGGAAGACTGGAAGGACAACATTCCCGTCGACTTCCGACCAGAACATGAGATCAAAGCATCGCACGCGCCGCTGATTCTACAGATTGTCATGCTGCACCTCACCTATTACAACTGCCTGACTACCATCCACCGCATGTCTATCCATCACGGGTACTGGACGAGTCGGTTGTCGAATTATGCCATTCAGGGCCTGAACTCGAAACCGCTCAATCCGCGCGTCTTTTCTTCTGCTCAGCTGTGCACGGCGGCCGCCAGGGCTTCTATTTCGTTGCTCAAATATGTTCCTCAGGGTGACTTTTCCTGCGTATGGTGCGTTTTTTTTCTTTCTTTCTTTCTTTTCTTTCCTTTATGTCTCTTTTTTCCCCTTTTCTTTCTTTTTTTTTGTCCCTCGTGAATTTCATTTTATGCCTTTTGGCATGCCGTTTCTCTGATTACCTATTCGTTCACCTCTTTTCTTCTTTTTTCATAAATTCCATTTTATGCCTTTGAGCATGCCCTTCCTCTCATCCACCTATTCGTTCACCTCTTTTCTTCTTTTCTCTTATAAATTCTATTTTATGCCTATTGGCATGCCCTTCCTCTCATCCACCTACTCGTTCACCCTTTTCCATTTCATTCCCCTACCCTTTTTTATGTCAATCGTGACTTGCGGAAATTTCATGTACAAGTCAACAACCCCCAAAGACTAATAACAGGCAATAAAATAGGCTCATTTTGTATTTCCCCGTATCGGCCCTCATGACCCTCTTCAGCAACATTCTACAGAACCCTCTGGATTCCCGTGCAAAATCAGACACACGTCTCATGGATCTTGTCGTCAACTTCCTGTCCATGCTGGGACAGGAAGCCGAGCAGGGCGGTGTGCACCGCATGCTCACCATCTGTTCCGAGTTCTGCCGCATCTCCAAGGTGGTGATTGAGCGAGCCGAAAAGGAGCAGTCATCTGGCCGGAAGCGAAAAACCATTGACGCGACCGCCTCCAAGACCAAGGCAAGCACCACCCCAACAAAACCCATGTTTCAAATGCAAGATTCTTCTTCTTCCCCGCCCGTGTCGGACACACCTCTGCCCGGCACCGCGGCCACACCAGCCCCGCGGCGCAACTTCTCCGTAGTGTCGTCCACCTCGAGAGAATCAAATGGCGCCCAGCTATCACCAGCATCCATCTCTTCGTTCAGCCACATGCCTGCCGTCCTATCCCTCAACGGACACTCCCCATCAGCCCCATCGTCCAGTTGGCACCAGCAACGGCCACAGCAGGACTACCGGCCCGCACAAACCGGAGACTTCGACTCGTACAACAACGAAGAGATGAACTCGAACCCGTTCCTCGGCGTCTCGCCGCCCCCCATACCGCTGACGGCACGGCCTTTTGCTCAGCCGCTTCTCCCGCAGGATCTGTTCGGCCTCCCCGCCACACTGGACTGGAGCTGGTCCGAAATGACAGGCGGTGCCTATCCGTCCGTCGAGAATGGAAATTACGGAAGCGGCACCATGCAGTGATGGGGATATCCACCTGTCTGGCCCCTCTAATTTTGTAGATACATAGTATACCACACAAAGCGACTCCAAAGGACGTTCAAGTCGAACAATTCAATTAATCAAGAATATTTACGTCATCGCATGTTGGAATTTTCAAACTTGCTTCAATTGATTGAGTCCTAATGTCGGAATTTTCAAACTTGCTTTAATTGATGAGTCCTATAAGAAGTGAAAAAGGGGCGCTGAGAAATTCTGTCCGTCCTTCGTAAAAACAAAACGCTACCCGGTCCGCGCATGAAAACCCAAGAATCCACGTCTTGGTTTACTATCAAAAAAACAAATACTGTTGGAAGAAAAAGAAGAACATAATCGATTCGAAGATTTTTTTTTTGTCAATTTGTTTTGGCCAAGGGGGAAAGGGGGGAAAAGAGGTTGGGAATAATCAAAGATGAGAATAAAAAACTGATAAACGCCGTTTATATCGCTAGTAGCATCCTGGTGTGATGTTCATGTTATCATGGTCTGTATTGCCCGGTCGGGCTTTCATTTTTTTTTGTCTTTCGGTTCTCCTTTCGAATCTTATTCCGTCATGTGCGTGGTGAGGTATTTGAAGTGGTCAAGACGGAGGCGTGGATTGCGTTATTTGTGTTTTTTTTCCTGGCTTATTTTTTTATTGTTTTTATTGTGTTCATTGCAGATGGAGTGAATGGAGCGAACTGGTCCATGTAAATGTGTAGGTATATGTTGAAAGGTCACCTCCACACAGGGGCTATGGGGACCTAGGAGGATGTTCATTTGTGGCCGCTGGTTGTTAGGTTATGTGCAACAAGCGTCCCATTTCGTCGCTGATAGGAAGTTGGGGGAGGTGTTGTGGAGCAGGCCTTCGCTGTGGTGGCAGTCGTACATTTGCAGCAGGTCTGCGGCTTTTTTTTGGGCGAGAAAGTTGATTGGCTTTTCGGTAGATATAGCTTGGGGGCTTGGCTGCGACTCTTGGCGTAGAGCGCATTTCAAGACTCGACCGTCTCTGGATGCACGTACTGGAGAATTTAACTCCAAAAGACTGGCTGGCGGCACAGTACAGGATTCGACACGGCGCTGGGGTGTTGCGTGCGCTGCTGTTTTTGCTATATTTCTTCTTCTCCTTCTTCTTCTTTCCTTCTTTCCTTTTTTTTCTTTTTTTTTTGTTTTTACTTTTCTCGTTTTTCCCTGTTCTTTTGGGGGGACGCTGCGAAGAGTATGGACGGCAGGCTTGCTCTCATGCGCCTACCATGCCAGGACCGTAGCTTTGCCGTTGCACAAGAGGATTCGGCGTGGAGTTTCCGGGATTCTTGAGAAAAGAGAAATTAGCACAATTCTTTTTGAATGCAGCAACGCGTGCAGGATGATAACGATATACCTTCTTGCGTCTTTTCAAATTACCCTCGCCCTCTGCTGTGGAGTATCCCGTGTCCAAACCCCCTCCATCGTCATCGGGAAAGCCTTCGCCGTAACCCTCGTAGCTGCTGTCGCCGTACGATCGTTTCTTTATATTCCTTCGAGACCGATTTGGATCATGACCAGGCGGAAGCTGAGACTTTGAACGGACCATTAAATTTGGCGTCGACATAAGCGGTGTGTTTGGTGCCGATGCCTTGCCCGAAATTGATCTCGATTGGTTTCCGTTGGAAAGCAGCAAATCTCCCAAGACAGAAGTGTCCCAAACAGACTTGGGAACAGGGCCTTTCGCCATAGTCATGGAGCGGCTGAGACTTGACAGCGCGGCTTCTGACAAGCCGTTCGACACTTCGCGGCCCTTGACCTGATGGACATTCCATTCTAGCTCGGGGACTTGGAGCATGGCCATAAATTCCGATGCATCGCCTTCCTTCTTCTTCTGCACATCGAAGTGTCCGGCTACGCCCAAACGCTTGATATGGCCCTTGTACGTCTTGCGTAAAGCATTCTTCTCGCCATTTGGTTTCTCCCGAGCGACTTCGGCTGCAAGAGCGCCAAGGCCGAAAATCTCAAAGAGGTCTTCCGACAATCGAGGTAACCGTGAAGGTTGCTCTAAAGAAAAAGAAAAAAAGTGACACACGCGTTAATCATCACAAAAAAATTGCGAGATAGCACACACGGATCTCCCAGTTACATTCTGGAAACTTTCTTTGCGTCCCCTTCGGATAGTTCATGACTGAGGGAATTGAAAAGTGCGAGTGAATCCGAATCCAGGGACGCAAGAAGAGACATGGACGAAAGGGGAAAAAATAGAGAGAAAGGGCCAGTCAAGGGAGCCTTACGAGTTGGGCCACCAGGAGGATTTTGCAGAAGCAAGTATTTCTCACCGACATCGAGATGAAGATCTTCGATGCCCAGCGCTTTTCCCTCGCGGTGCACCTTCTTGTGGTCGCGATCGCCTATGTCGTCGAGTGGTCGTTTTCTCTTGTACAGCGAGTCGTCGGACATCATGATGTCGAGATGAGAAGTGGTCGAGCTGACGCTGTGCGCGGGCGTGGGAAGGCCGGCAGCCATGGCTCTGGAAAGGTCGCGCCGAGACTTCTCTTCCGGGATTTCGAGCCGAAAGATGGTTCAAGGGCCAGGGTTTGACAAAAGAGCTTGAGGCATCAGGCGGATGAAAGGTCACGACCGGAATGTCGTTGACGGGGCGCGGTCGGTCGTCCTTTCGATCGTTTGGGCGAAGTCCACCTTGTCAGTAGCGCCACTTGATCACGTGATCAGAGTTTGGGCTTTGACGCCTTTTTCATTTCTCATAGATAAGCGGGTCCCGGTTGGTAATTTCTTTCTTTCTTTTCTTTTCTTCTCTTTACCAACCGACCTCATGGACTCGATACATTTGAAAATCGCCAGTTTCGTGACTTTGTTCAAATCCTGACGCTTCTGACGATGCTCGAGCCGTGGTCCAGAACAACCTCTTTAACCTTGCCTAAAACCATTATCACGAGGGCCCCTCGCGCGGCTACCATGATGCGATGATGACCTGATGCAAGTGACATTATACTAAATTTAGATCTTTTTTTTTTGCTCTCATCTCTGTCATCAAAAACGAGTGTGCCCATGGAAATACGATTCGATCGCCAAGGGAGTGACAAACATCTGAACGAAAATGCAATCCGGTACATTGCACTAAACAAGCGCCATTTTGAAGTTTCTGTGGGTATTTTTTTTCCCTCTCGGCGATGCGTCAGCTGTTTAGCTTCTCTAGTGTTCCCACATTCACATTCGCAAACATACAATCATGACTTTGGATGTAGTTAATGATGATAATCATATCTCTGGTAAACCTACTGGCCATGACTGTAGTCGGTGACGTTGCCACACGCAACGGATAACCAACCGCGTGGCCCAGGAGGACATGGCATTTTCTGACAACTGGTCATAATTTGCATACATGATGCTATTGCAGCAAAAGATTGGGACTAACGCGGGCTGCTTTCTGACTAGATTACGTACCTACGTAGGTACATGAGGAGGCTTGAGTGACGTTTAGGCGCATTTTTCTCCATGTCCTACTGCGAGGACTAAGGACCACGGTCATGTTTTAGATCCCGACTCGTGTTTGTTCACAGCGACAATGTATGTTTTTTCCCCCTCGCATGCACCTCTTCATTGGTTTTTTTACCACCAGACACCAAGCGCGACTGCCGAATGTGATGTATCCCACGCCGATCGAATAATTTGCTTGTTCATCCATCGCCCACGACTGTTCCAGGCCTGGCACAATCACCGTTCACGTTGTGTTGAACGGTCTTTGTTCTCTACCTTTGTGCCTTGGCTTATTGACCCACGCGACCGGCGTCGTTTGATTTGACCACTGATGGACCGTATACTAAAGTTGTGCTTCCACAGAATGTGGCCGAAGCTATACAAGTTGAGGACAGATACACGTTCTTGACGACATCACCTCGCCTCACCTGGATGGCTTGGGTACAGTTGCTACTTAGGGTCTGGGGTCATTCGACTTCCCGGTAGCGAGCATGTTCCGTTCGTAGGCTCATATGACATAATATATCCTATGGCAGCTGCCACCAGCCGTCAGCAGCTGTCATCAGCCGTCAGCAGCTGCCACTGATTGCTCACGGTGTTAGCGGTGCACATATTGTGCCAGACAGTTACACCACGTCCTGCTGTCCCGCTTCGCCCCTGGACTCGTGTTTCCTCCGTCGAAAACTCTGTAGAACAAACAATTAGAACGACTGGGTCTGCCAGAGTGTGTGCCGTCTGTCTTATCCATTGATTCGTTAGAAATGTCCATTTTCGTTTTCGAGGACGCCCATCATGTCTTCGTCAAAGTCGGCCTACGCGTCTGCAACGGCCAAGTCTGGTACATGGTGGTGCGTGGCTCTTGCAGAAGCTGTAGCTTGCTTGACCTCCTTCGTCAAGCTCCTCCGGACAGAAGCTAGACCAGATGCTCGAATATTTGAGCCTCGCGTCGACAGTTTTCGCGTCAAGTAAGACCGACTGAGCATCCACGCTAAACAGACAAAAAGAAAACCCTCCACCCTCCACCCACCACCGATTAAGCTTTGCACACGGACACGGGATTCATCATTGGCGGCTAATCCGCCGAAAGACCGAGATCAGCGCATTTCGATTCGGCTTCTACGTTATAATTCATGACGAAGCTGCTTTCAGCATGAGAAGAACATTGCGTCTTTCAATCGTGACAATATAATAGACTAGCTACATCCATCAGATCGTGGTCCACGTGCAGCTTCGATATTGATGACGCAAGTAATTTGCCATCACATTCTCGGAATCCAGGAAGCAACATTCTCCTCCTGTTGTCGCGTTGTGCTGCCCGACTTTTTTTTTTTTCCTTCTTTCTGCTCCCGCTGCATACATTCGATATCCTGGACACAAGCTTCGACGAATTTTAAGTTTTGCAGAGTCATACAGTGTCTCGCTTTCTTGAATGCTCTCGTTCTCGCCTCCGAATCAGGCGCTATATCGGCCGGCAACACCACGAATTGACGGCATGGGACTCTATCCTCGATGTAACTCAACCACATCCATTTCAGGCGGCAAAACCCCGCTGCGTCGAACTAGGCTAGATACGAGTCCGGAATCCGAGACTTGATGGATGGATGTCATCCGCCTTCCTCTAGTGTTACAGTCAACAACATCATTTCGAGATTTCCCAGTCATATTAGTACAGAATTTCTCGGGCACTTCGGCTCGAGATTTCCTGGTTGGTCAAGGCCCGCAGTGGCAACACCGAGGCCGTGGATGCTACCGAACTAATATCAGTGGTGGGTCGATCGGCACTGAAGCAACATTGCGTGTTGGGAAATGCAGCAGACGCGTTTGGGTTTACGACTTCCATGGGCAAAGGCAGAAATCGTTTATTTGCCAGCTTCCAATTTCTTCATCGACGTGAAGAAATGGATCCCATGATGCGGAAGCACTTCGCCCGTGGTGGCGGGGTCTTTCGTCAGTACCCTTTCAACTCGTGCTCTCAGCCCATTCTCTGTTTGCGTCGGATCCAAACAGTTCGTTTACCAGCGGAGTCATCGCCTCTTAATGAATCAACAACCCGGATGCCGGATTCATCACGTAATTGCACTTCCCAGACAGGCAATTTGTAGCGGCCAGTGTCCGCCATGCCTGTGAAGAGGTCAAAGGACCAGCCGTGCTTCGGACAGGTCAAACCAGCGCTCAGTTTGACGCCAAAGTCCTCAATGTCAAAAGGCATGCCGTTCGATAATGGGTATGCCGAATGAGGACAGCGCTAGAAGGGGCGGAATCGTGGTGAGCTACATGAATCTGGAGCAAACGGCCGTGCACATACGATTTGCCTCAAGGCTAGCTGGTGCAACACTCACATGGTCGACCGCGTGGAACTTGCCCCTGTACTGGAACACCACGACCTGGTTTAGCAACTCATCTCCCGAGCTGGGTGACTCGAGACTAGTTGTCGAAATGGCGATTTCCTCTGCCAGCGACGGGTCATTCTTGGGCACGTGGAAGATCTTGCAGCCTGGCCGCATCTCGGCATCGCACTGGCGGGCTTCGATGAGGTTTCCCATGTCCTCGCCAAGGTCGGGGAACGTCGAGGCTGGCCCTGCTAAGACCCAGTTTGTGTCGGGGCGTGACTTGAGGAAGAAGTTCATGGTGTTTCTTCGCCCCCCCTCGGAAGAACTAGATTTGTTTCGATGAAGAGATTGACGTCAAATTTGGCCAAATTGGTTTCCGTCACCATGACAGACGATTAAGAAGCGTGTTGACAAGCCCCACTCGATCGTCGTTCTCCACCCGATTTTCGAACACGCAGCGCGAGTTTGTGGTGCGAACGGGGTTGTCAATGCAAAAGAGTTAGTGCCAGCCAGCACAGTCTAATACAAAGGGGCGCCAAGTGACCGGAGGAGTCGCCGAGCCATGAAAGATGTGGACGGCTTTGAAGTCGTGCAGTCCAGATGAGGATACAGAAAGCCTGTTCAACCATCACCTCGGCGCGGATCCGCAACTTGGCTTTTTGTATCTTGGATAACTGGTCACGACGGCACCTCGTGGACCAATCAGAGTCGCTTCCATTCACCTGAGTCGACATGCAACGAAATACAGAGTAGACACTTACAGATACACGATATACGGTGTGCAAGTGATAAATATATACATATGTAGGTACCTACTTAAGTAATACTTTGCCTCATTCAGACTGACGGTGCTAACAACGGCGTCAGATGTGCAGAAGACGTCCCCGTGCACGTTGGCATTGCTGTCTGGTTGCTCTACGCAAGACCACGCCGTGACGGGAGTTTCAAGATGCAGTCAACTTGGCACATTATACAATGAGACAATTGCTCTCGATAGTTTCGCCTCACTTGAGACCACTACGAAATCATGACTCTCCGCTTGACATGCAACGGCGCCGGCATCGCCTGCCTCACCCCAGCCGTTGTCCGGCTCGCTGGCACAAGAAATCTGCGAGATAACCACTGCCCTCCCTCCGAGTTAGGATGTAGAGTCGGATCTATCACGGAAGCGACGTCATCATCGGTTGAGCTCCGACTGGGCACATATCCCTCCCGACAACAAACAGAATCGCTCAGCTCGTCAGTCTCGAAAACGATTACATCAGCATAATCGACTCCCATCGACAAACGCGTCATTTGCGCATACCACACATCAGGGATTGCCAGCGGCTAGTCTTGGCATAGGGGCAAAGCCATTATTTCCGGCCACGCAGCCCGTCCAGACTGTGGCGGTGCCGACCAGACCGCGTCGCCGAAGCGCTAGTCAGGCCTTTTGTATGCGCCTTCTTCGCTACTCCATCATCCAGCACGTTCCCAACTCAAACGCCTTCGGGTACGAGCTCATGGAAAGAGCTGCCAGGTGGTCCGTGGACAATAACAAACGGAGAACACAGACCGATGCGGTTCATACGAATGAGCTGCGGCGGCATCGACGAACTAAACGATGCGGTACCGAGGGAATATCGATGCAAGGGTTGCAGAAACGGCGGAGACGTTTGATATGAGGACCACATCGGTCTAGCCAACGTAGTATACGTTGGATTAATTTGTGAGGAAAGGCAAGCAGCACATGCCGCATGGGGCCGTATGCATAGCCAGGCTAGCTGGGGAGGGAAGAAAAAGTGGTATGGACAGGGGTGGCCCAAGCGAGCGGTTGGGAAAGCGGAAGCTATTCCTGAAAAACAAAGAAGGAAAAAAGAAGAAAAGAATTCCAGGGGCGACAGGTGGCAACGAGAGAAATAGATGAATTCATATCTCCCATGCAATATACACATGCATGTACGCACGCGCTCTTTCACTACACATTACGTCATTCCACCCCCTGAAACCCTCAAATCTCCCTATATTCCCATGTCGCTTAACATGCCCCTTCCTCGGATCAGCACTCTACGAATCGACAACACGTAGACGATTGAAAGAAAAAGAGTATGTGGACTGATGCCCGGATTTGGTCTCGGATTCAGATAAGAATATGAGACTTGGGCCCGAATAAAAATAGAATAAACGTCAAGCACAAGAGGCACTACTGTTGATTCTGCCTCGGCACCAAGATGCTCTACCCGCCCGGTCCAAACTGCACTTATTACTCTGCTTCTTGCTTGGCATACAATTCTTACTAGATTAGAGTACTTGTAACCATTTTCGCATTGCTCATGACATCCAGTAGACCTACTCTAGTTCAACCAAAAAGACATCCAGATGTTCGTTTTTTTTTGGAAGAGGGGGGGGGGGGGGGGGTCGAGCGTCGAAGTGCACTTCACGAAGAATGACAAACGCCAGCACACGTCTTTGGAATCAAAATAAAGTTACGCCGATATAATGCCTGACTCTAGAAGAGATAAATACACTGCAACGATGTGAGGAGTGAACTAGGCCTATGAAAATCATGCAATTGACTGACAGGGGAATCAAAAGAATACAAATAGAAGAATAATCACAGGATAATAATGACACCGGAAGATAGGAAAGTAGGAATGATGATAAGAAAATGTATAAGAAAATACAGGAAAATAAACGAAAGAAGAAGAGAAGAAGACAAGAGAGGAAAAGAATAAGACAAAAGGGTAGACAAAAGGGGGGGAAAGGAGGAAGAAGAAATAAATAGAAGAAAAAGGGAGAAAAATAAGGATACAGCTGCAACAAAGTCTGTAAGTCGCCAAAATATACTCCTACGTTGCAGTGCAAACCTGCTTCGCCTCAAATACCCTCCTACATTGTATGTGCTTGTTTCTTATCCATTGGTAAAATCTTCTTTCTCCTGTCAAAGGAGTATCCGTGAAGTTTCTTGTCATATCCGATATAGCGCACTCTTGTCCAAACTATTTCGAAAACGAACCATGAATATTGTCGGCGGCATAGGAACAAGGGGTCGCATGGGAAGGCTGTCGTTCATCATGAGCGTTGCTCCAAAGGATTCCTGTATCCCGTGAGACTTCCTGAGAAAGGAATGTATCCGAGTACTGATTCAACTGGCATTCCATTGTGTTACGTATTTCCAGTCTCCTCACTTTGTCCAGATAATGTCTTTGGCTCTATTTCAACACCAGCCCCAGCCTCACCCTTTTTCATATCAAGCTGTAACAGGAGAAGAAATTTGGGTGGGCTTATCAGACATTATCATCGAACAAATTTTTTAATTCACTGCTGCCTCTCCGGACAGGCACAGATGGCCCCAGTGGTCTCGTCAAGCTGTACTCACTGGCTGCTGATTTCGGAGCACTCAGTTGTTGTGGCATCCAGTAATCTGCTGCCCTGTCACCTGAAGCTCCGAACATTCGTTCAGAAGACATGTCTAATGGAACATTTGTCGGTCCTCTCGAGCAGGTCGTCTGGTATGAAAACATGTTGGTTCGCAGAGGCGGCAGTGCGTGACCTCGATCCTGGGCGGGTGAGTGTGAGGATGGTAGCTCAACAGTTCGATAGCGATCGCTGACACCACAATTCATGGTCAACTGGCCAGGTGCAGTCAAAGGCGGTATTTTTGTCCTGCTTTGCCCACAATCTTCCTTCAGCACGGCGCTGTCCGGATTTCTTCCCATCAAGGGTATATGGCCTAGTTCTTGGCTACATCAATATCATGGCGCAAGTCGGCTAACAAATATGATGATATGCTTGGGTTATCCAAGTATCTACTGACCTGAGTACGCGCGAGACTCCATGCTTAGAAAGCCGGTAGATACTGTTGTTCCGACTTGGCAATTGGAAAGTCCTACTTGGCGTTCCGAAGGACTCAGTCCTGGAGTGTCCCGTTGATAGATACCGAGAGGAGGTCCTTTCAATGCCTCTGTAGCACTTCTAGAGTCCCAATTCTGACCTCGCATTGATTGACTTTCCCTCAAGACTGTTTTGTTAGATTCTGCCACGTCCTCCATGCTATTGCTGTTGCCACCAGGATGCCAATAAGGACCGCAGTTGCGTAATCCAACATCAGAAGAAGAAGGTGAAGAAGCATTAGAGGCAGCGAATCGTTCTTGATACAGTGAACTAGCCGAGGATGTCATATCCGAAAAATTGATCGGTACTGACTGGCCCGGCTCAATGCTATTAAACGAGGTTGTCAGTCCTGTGGGAGACAAATACGAGTCTCCTGCGCCTCGTCTCATGTCCAGCATCAGTGGTCCTGCGCTTTGATTTCCGTAGGGGCTGCTTATGGGCCCTAAGTTGGTTGAAGAAAGCATTGTAGCGACGCCACGGACAGCACCATAGGGAGAATGAAGAGCCTGCACATTATCAAAATCATCCGGAACGGCCCTCATTCTGATCATTCTCTCACGGTCATCCGCTGTGAGTCTCTTGATCTTCGCTCTCCTACATATTGCTTAGCATTTCATCGCAAAGAGTGTCCAGAAAGCCACGTTATCGTACCGGTTTTGGAACCACACTTGAACTTGACGTGGACTCAAGCCGGGGATTTCGCGAGAAAGCCGCTCTCTATGACCTGCATCTGGGTGCGGTTGTTTGGCAAATTCGCTCATCAAGAATCGCGTTTGTTGATGTGTAAGACTGAAAAGAGTTAGTGGCTCAGACATAATCCTCTATTTTTCACGGGAGCAGTTTTAAGTTACCGAAATCGTTTCAGTTTCCGATGGGCCGCGAGTCGTTGTGCCATGATTTGGCCGTGAGACTGTAACTCTCCTTCGGTGACCTCTCCGTCTTCGTCTTCTATCCCATCATCCACCTCAAGACTTATTAAACTTTGATTCGAGTCCTCTTTGCCGCCTTCACCGAGCTCAGTTGATACTTGGCTGCTTGGAGATCTAAAATAGAAATTACTGGATTCCGCTAGCTTTGAAAACGGAAATTGCTCAGCCCCAGAGCTTGGGCATCGATTTTGATTTCGTTCTTTTTGTTCTTCTGCGACCGTGTTCGACGTGTTGAACGTTGATGGCGAATTTTCGTTGTCCTGCGGACTACATTCCATCATTTTGCAGGCAACAAGGTGATGATTATCTTGATCGAGACTTCTGCTCTGGAGACAGTGACGGCCTTGGTCTGGCGTCAGGCCAGCTTGGCTCTGTTCTTCATGATCTCCCGAATCTGTGGCAGTCATTGGATAGGCTTTTATCTCGGCAGAAGCATAATCCAAATATTGTCCTTGACGATCTGGCTTTACTGGCGGAGGTAGGGTCTGTTTGTTTGACATGCGTGAGCTTGACGGGAGTAGTGGCGGCCGGTTGTAGTTATTGAGGAACCAGTGGCTGCTATATGACGTGTCCCAGAGCCTCGTGGTAAGCATTGAGGAGAGAAAATGAGGGGTTTGGCTTTTTGCTTTCTGATTTCAAGAAGTTGGAGCTTGGAATAAGCACAAGATGTCGCTTTTGATAAATGACTGAGCCCGTTGTCGCAAGAAGTGCCTGGAAAGAATCACAGGCCAGTTGAAGAATTCTATGCCACAACTTGGGAGTAAGTGGCAACGAGCTGAGAAAAGTCAGCAATACTTTTCAGGACAACTATTGAAAAGAAAAGTGCCTTTTTTGTTGAAATCTGTAAAAATTGAAAGTGTACAAAGTGCGAGAGGAAACAAGTTCTCATTCTCGACGGGGACGAAGGGACAGATGATATAAATGTCAAGCGCACAAGTGCGTAATTTGACAATCACTGTATCTCTTACTTGGAATAAATATTGACTTGTTGATGATGAGATATGCTATTCACAAGGTACTGAATAGGGAAGGAGGAGAAAGTGGGGAGATGAATTGTCGAGGGAACCGGATTTGACGATGGGGTGTCGTCGAAAGTTTAAACGACAACAACCATGAAGCAGAACGGTGGCTTATTGCCGTAAAAAAAAGGTACGGCTCCAGTTTGCGGCTCCAGAGGCATAAAGTAAACGGCACGAGTTGATATAACTCTGAGGGTAATTAATATGATCAGCCTTACATGAGCACACAGAAAAATAGGCTCGGCTCGGGAAGAACTGCGCTATGAAGTACTAATCGGTAGCATGACCCGACTATATGCGTGGAACAGATGCCAGAGCAAGGACTGTGGTTGCAGGTAACGAACGGGGACGGACGAATAGAGAACAGGCATATGGGAAATGGTTGCCAATAGCTATGTGAGATTGGCGTGGCTCAAAAACAAAAAAAAAACACAAGTAACTATGTGATTGATGTGTGCTGTGTAAGTTATTGTCGAGGCCAACGACCTTCGGCTCACGTCCAGGGGATATCGAATGCCCTTTGAGCCAAGCCGAGTCAGTGAAGTGTCAGTCACAAAAAAAAACTCGAGACTAGAACAGGGTCCTGGTAGATGAAGTCCAAGGAGCATGTGGCCATGTGGACATGTGGACATCGATACAACCGATTTGTGTATGGGGAAAAAAAGAAGGAGGGAAGGGGGGGGGAGGGGTGCGGGTTGTATGAAGGTTCAATGAAGGAGCATAATCAAGGTCGAGATAATGGGACATGAGTTCAAGGGTTCTGAATGAAGCAAAGACAAAAAAAACCCTTGCTGGTGCGCCGGGAATGCCTCCGCCAGATGAATCAGGACTCAGTGGTCGGACTATTTGTTGCCGACGACCTCTGTATGGTTCACGTTCGACTCAGCCAGTTGTTTCTCTCGGGACCGGTTCGACAGGGGACAAGAGTACAATGCTCTAGATTCCGAATCGACAGTAGTCCCAGGAACATGCCGAGCACGGTGTGCTTACCTGACTTTGTGATGCGGCTAGATGCAGAGGTGCTTGTTTTCGAGTCGGAAGTAAAATTCACATGTACATGCATGCATACGTATGATCGCATTGGAATTCTCGCATAGCTGTGGCTTCTGGCTACTCCATTTAGGCAACCAGATCTCCATTCCTCCAGGAGCCGGTTATCTTGTCATCTTTGTCGGGAACTTGGACGGCCTCCGAACATCTCATGGTTTTAGCGTCGTGATCCGCCGTGAAGTCGGAGACAGCGGAGAAGCGTCGGAAGTTTCATGACGAGAATACAGCATGTCTACGTCCTATCGTGAAGACGTGGCCGATGGCCGAGTTCGCCGTCGTGCAAGTAAAGGTACCGTCAACGCGTGAAATCTGACACAGGGGAGAGGGTTGCATATCGCGGCAAAATGACAGCGGGAGTGCGGTGCTCGCGTGTACTCGACATGTGGTGTCGAGTATATCCGGACTTGCCCTGGCTCAGCCTGGCTCAGCCTGGCTCAGGGCAACTCGACCCTGATAGTCCCGGGCGAGCATCGCTTTCAGCCGTGAGAATTTGCGTCCCACGGTGAGAGACAGGGAGCCCAGTTCTCACGATCCAATCCAGGCCAGTGAAGACAAGGGTTGACGAGGTCATGAAACTCGGCTTCCACTTCCTAGACGTCCCTAGGCGTTCCAAGACGTTCCTGCACTCGCTGCGCAGGGATGACGAGCCTGCAAGAACAAGAAAGCCCGCCCCCCCGTGCTGGTAGTGCTAGTATGACCCACCCCGTGGCCATGGCCGCAATCTGTATTCTCATCTCATCAATCTCGGCGAAAAGTCATACATGTGCATATCTTGCACGTTTTGTCAGTGTTCCCGCCGGGCTTTCTCCAATCAATGTAAACCCCGAGGCTACCTGCGTTCATGGCAAGCATAATTTTGCCTCTCGTCTGTCCCCGGGACAATTGCTCGCGGTAATGAGGAGCAGGCCGTAGGCCGATGACAGAATGTGGTCGCTGAAAGAGCAAGTACCCTTGTGTTACTGAAACCATTGGTTTTGCAAGTATCCGTATCGAGATGCGACTACTTGTGTCACTCGACCTCGCTCCACAGGTGATCAGTCTTGGGCACTTTCGCAGACGAACATCAGACCAGACCAGACATGACGCTGGTGTGCCACTTTCAGGGGAAACCGACAGCTGGAGTGAAGACAAGGATATTTGGACCATTTGCGCATACGCGATGGGCAAAAGAAGCGTCCATTTTGACGCATTCCATATATGTCTGCCTCGAGAATAGCAGCTGGCTGTCCGACATTGAAAAAGACAGTGTCGAGTTAATAGAAGCGCACCTGCACGATGATTGACTTCATCGACGACTTGGGTAACTGCCCATTGCTCTCCTCTCATAGGCTCCGTCAAAATAGGACAGATTCATCCAGCAGTTTCGCATCTGCAAGCTCACTGGTAAGGATGTCGGCCGGCAATACCACTTTCAGTGTGTGCACTGTGGAGCGTTAGCTAATCGATGAAACTCCGGGCACAAGATGAAAATGTCCCGTTTTTTTATGCGCGTGTGAGATGCTTCGCCTAACAAAGTTCAAAAATAATCGGCCTCATCCGAAAGAGAGGAGGGGTGTATTGCCTCCGACTGGCCATATTCCCTGGTAAGGCTGGCTTGGCATGAACGGCAGCTAGGGGGAGAGGAAGTGCCTTTCTATTAAGGGGTGACAACATTCTCACAGATTCCAGACCCGCCGTTTTTCTCTCACTCTCTCTTTTCTGGATAAATCCCTCCGCAACTTGACCGTGTGGATCGCTCTTTTGTCCTTCATTTTGCATCTCCCTGCCTTCACACACATGTAGTATATACCTTCCGCCGGTCGGTGCAAGCCCCAATGCTATGTATTCCGAAAAGCCGCCAAGGCTGCTGCATGTTCGGCCTTAGCCACTCAGTTTCCTCATGGGGGACCCAACTCCCAAGCATAATAATTCGGTCGAGGTCGAGCAAAGTTTTCTCTTCAACAATTTTCTTTTGAGACAATAAATCTTAATGTCATGATCACCGTATCATCAAGTTCGTGTTGACGACTCTTTACAACCTGCTGTTGGACTCGTTTCTTGCTGAAAAGAAAGCTCTCCTTCTTCCCAGATCTAGACGTTGAGATCAATCCTATTTGCCTTGTCACCATGGCGTAGTCACCTGCCGGTTTCAAATAGCAGATAGTGGAAAAAATATCGCCCCGTCCAGCGTCTATGTGTTAATCAGACCAAGAATCATGGCGTGATTCGGTTCAAGCCCACAATGGATATCATCGCGCGTTGTAAGCAACGTATATTTCAGCCGCGAACTAGTCATTTCCTTGGAAGCAGCTTAGGAAATCAGAAACGTGACCACGGCTCAACTTGTATTGCCAGCCTCATTGTAGATACCAACAGGCAGCATAGGGTTCCACTGGTCTCTCTTGTCGTCTTTTTTTCCTCCTTTCTTTTCTGTTTTGAGTTCCTTCGGCCAGGCAAGGGTAACGTGGACAAGGAAACCGCCAAATTGTCGGGATGAAGATTCCGTCAAGCTCTCGAGAGAGGCAATATTTTCGAATGCTCTTTTTTTTTGCTGTTGTAACTTCGCTCCAAAAGTTACAGGTTTGCTATGTTGCCGTTCCATAAGACCCCGTCGTTGACCATTAGCTGTTATACTCGATGCAGGTGGTTCTAGTTGGCTACATCACTGCTCTTTGGAGAAGCGTTGTCCATGAAGACGCGTGCCTGGCCAATAGCTCTTATCGATATTCCTTGGCGACCAGTGCCAGACACGTTCTCGAACACGACGTCCATCATATGGCCTCATTTGTGATGTTATCTTATCAATCGGAACAAGATCCAAATTTGCGTAGGATCTAACCCAAAAGAACAGACTACAAGCGGGCGCAGTGGCAAGTTTGCCATCCTTCAAAGGTGTATGGAGAGTCCTCGTTCGAGCGTCAGTCGACTGACTAGTGCCGACGTTGAGTATGTGAAACATTTTCCAGGTGCCCAAGTGTCCAGGATCTTGTGGCCAGTCGATAAACGCGGTAATTTGTTTCGAGTCAAACACACATACATTCTGGTGTTGTCCCTTCAACGTGATTTTCTGCCGTCGCGCGTCAGCCTTTATTTTTTTTCATCATGGCCATCTCGCACTGGCTTGTCTTACAAAGTATCCATGATAGCATATGATATAAGTACTTGAAGTTCACGCACAGCCATGCGTGGGGATTGTTGTGACTTGGCTGGTGGGGGCTTGATGGTGACGTTTTCGCACACCACGTGCGAGTCTTTTCGTCTTGTGGTGGTCTGGTGCGGCCTTCCAAGGCTCCTGCCCTGCAACAAAACCACATGTGCTGTGTGCTGGCACGTTCACCGCAGTGTGGCACCTGCCATTTCTTATTCTAGCCTTGTTCATCGCGGCATGTGCACCACGTCTGAAGTCTGGACCAGACGCTTCCTTCACCCTCCTCGTTTTCACTCCATGCCCCATTTTCTTGGCTCTGTGGATATTACTCCAGCTTCTTCCTCCCGAATCTCTAGCCTTCGATTTGTCCTAGGTCGACTTTTGAAGCGGCATGACCTGCAATTCGGGCATTCAAACCAAAGGATGCTCCTGCGAGCGGAATTTGTGGCGCAACTTGACCTACTATCATGGGCCTAGCGTCAATACCTTGTGACAACCTCGTCCAAAATGGCGGGGGCGGGGTTGACGGACTGACGGGCTACGGGATTAGCTTTTGTGCAGGGCTGGAATTCCATTCAGGGGCCTGGTCAGTGGTGGCCATTCAGCGCCGCTCTCTGAAACTCGCCAGCTGCAAAATGAGCGAAGCGGCCTAAGGCGAGAAACGAGGGCCAGCCTGCGTGGTGACTTGTCTTCATCCACGAAACTGCATGCCGTGTGCTTGCGAGCAGAAGGTCGATTGATCATACAGTCGATTTTTTCAAAGTCGTGAGGGCTTCAGCACCAATCGCTCCCGTTCCCCGCCTCCTCTTACGACGTGTCATTGGGTTTCGCTATACGTTTGGCTTAGTTGTCCATCCTCAACAGCTGTCTCATGAGCTTTAAGTTCAAGCCTGATTTGTTAGCTCTGGCGTTTAGGTCAGATGTTGACATTCAGACTCTGCGATAATATTGGCGACGAAACCAGAAGCCATTGGCTGTGCCCACTTTGGAAGTTCAAACCATTGTCTCGGATGGCTACAGAATATACGTGTCTTCATTGGGTTGAATGGAGGCAATATCGAGGTTTACAAAAAAAAATGTTATTCACCTAAAATTCAACCGAACAGAAACGGTAGTAACTCTTCCCGGACGACTACTACTCGACGATCAATTTTCGCCTCCTTTCTTTGCCGATTTGGATGGTCGGATCACCAAGAATGGCGACAGTATGTACATAAAAACACGTCATTCCAGCACGCAAGAATTATACGAGTGATAATAATAACTGTTATTATGCCATGCATGCGGCACTTTTTCGACTTGGGTGGAGAACAAGGATCCAATCCGTCAAGAAGCTCCGCCTACCAGTGGTAAAAGTTTTTGGATACTGGGCATATCATGACATTGATCCCCGACATGGATATAATTCCATGCTCCCCATAACAACAGAGCGACATCCTTCTGTCGTGTTTCAGATATTTCTATGTAATATCACTCAAGGAGCATTCTGGCATAATTCAATCTCGATTCAATAGTCATAAAATCCCTTACCGCTCTTCTTGCCAAGCCAACCAGCATCTACCATTTTACCCAGCAACACGCTGGGACGGTACTTTGAGTCACCCGTCTCCTGGTGCAACACCCTCATTATGGACAAGCAGGTGTCCAAGCCGATGAAATCTGCGAGTTGAAGAGGACCCATGGGAACGTTTGTTCCGTTCTTCATGATGGCATCGATTGAGTCGCGATCGCCCACACCCGTCTCAAGACAGAAAACGGCCTCATTGATGTAGGGCATCAAAATACGATTAGCCAAAAACCCTGGTGAGTCTGCTGATAAAGAGGTTATTTTCCCAAGCTTCTTGCAGAACTCGACTGCCGTTTCAAGCGTCTGCTTGCTGGTCTGAAGACCACTGATAATCTCGACCCCCTTTTGAATGGGTACAGGATTCATGAAATGGGTTGAGATGACTCGAGACGAGGCAGAAGTATCGGTCGGGTCCTTTGTTGTCGCAGCGGCGATTTTGGTAATGGAGATGGATGACGTATTAGTCGCTAGAATGGCATGCTTCGCGCATATTCTAGCGAGGTTTTCAAATATATCGTACTTGAGCTTGGGGACCTCGGGCACAGCTTCAATGACGAAGTCGACGCCTGATAGGTCCTCCATTCTGGTGCTTGGTTTCAATAGGGAACGTGCCTGATCGGCCTGTTCTTGGGTGATGCGCGACTTCGATACATCCTTCGCAAGGAGTTTATCTGCCAGAGGAGAGTAACACTGCTTGTAAGCCAAAAAGATAGAACAGAACATATAAAACCACTAGTTCAATATGCATGCGAAAGAAGAAGAAAAAAAACACACACAAACAAGCTTGATAGAAGAAAGAGAAGATGCCCCTCTCCAACAGCAACACAATAAATCACAGGAACGTTAAGAGGATACCGCGTACCTGCAAATGCAAGTCCCTTGTCCAAAGCCTTGTCGGAAGTATCGATAAGTGTAACAGGCACCTGGGCTTTTTGAGCAGCTACCAATGCAATTCCAAGACCCTACATGTTCATATGTATGTCGCATCAGTCTACCGTTTCAAAAGAATAAAAAAGTAACGAAAGAAAAGAACGGAAGGAAAGGCAAAGGAACGGAGAACAAGCTCCTGGGACTCATGACGTATAGTTGATAATGGGCCGAGCGGCCATTACAACGCATGCCTCCAGGGACCGTCTCTAGTTTTTTTGTCTCTTTCTCGTATTTCCGATGTGGTTTTTTGGGAGAGAACACGTACCATCTGACCGGCGCCAATAACACCCAGGGATTTAACATCTGCGGCACAACGGCGCGCCGTGACGCTGAAGAAGCGAAATTGCCGGGCGATTCCGACCGTGCGCAGACGAAGAATCGGACTGGGCATGATGGTTAATGTGCGACTGCCAGTGGTATGAGATGTTGAAAGGTAATTGCGAGGTATCGATGAAGTTTGGATGTCGTGTCTGGTGCTCGGATATCCTCGGCTTTTGCGGGATGACCTTGAAGTACCTGGGTACCTCTGCCAACTTCCAAGTTCCAAGTTCTCAACGTCCGTCACTAGAAGGCAGGGAGCAGTTCGCGCCCCACTTAACGCGGCTGCCCCAGACGAGAACGCGTCAAAGCGCGTAGATGGCACTTGGCTGTGAGGTGAGGTTCGAGAGAATGCAAAGCAGGTGACAGAAAAAGTTACGAGAAAAAAAAACACTGGCAACAAATGCACTACGGTATACTTTGAGTACTCGGATCGAAACGGCTTCGACTGCTGAACCAGTCATCCGGCATGGAGCTGTCAGACGGCGCAGGAGACACCGTGCATCCCGAAGTTCGAGCTCATATCAGCAGTCTCATATCTGCGGTAGGTCAAAAGACAGTGACCAGCGCGAGAAATTTCTCATGATTTAGACACATAAGACCCTAACGCATGATATTTACATCTAGCTCGGCGGCATCAGCACAGACGACGATGGCCAGTATCAGCTCGGTGACGATGCGCTGGAGGTGTTGCGCGATCTCAAGCGCTGGATTCGTTTTTACGACGAGAAGACGAATCGCATGGATGTAGCACGATGTATACATGAAGCGAACCTGATCGAAGGTGATCTGCTGCCTATTCTTAAAACATGGCCCGAAAACGCCATGGAAAACAAGTTTCGATCGCGCATTGCTCTGGCTTGCTTCGAATTGATGGTTCCGCTCACCTGGCCGTTGGAAAGGGATAAGGAGAGGATGACAATGAACCACCATAGACATCTTCCAGTTCTCGAGCTGGCACAAGTGCAGTACAAGAGGGCCATCATCAACTTTGACGGCGCTCGTATCCTGCATGCGGCCGTCAGAGCAGCACTGCCAGCGATGGCATTGCCTATTGGGGACCGGACCGCGCGAGATCAAGGAATCATCAAGCTCGTTTTGTACTTTCTTCGGAACATGGCGTCAATCTCACCACCGCCCGACGTAAAATACGATGGTGATGAATCTCAAATTTCCCGCTCAGCCACCATTGACGCCTTTTCGTACCAAGACATCTTTCACGTTCTCCTCACGTTAGCATCAAACATGGGCGAGGACTTCAGGACCGAGGACACAGCTGTCATGGAAATCATTTACCATCTTGTCAAGCGAGTCGAGACAGATAAGCTGTTCATGGACGAGAGACAATTAAATCAGGCCAAGGCCAGTGAGCTGTCGGCGGTGATGAACAAAGAAGCAGCCATGCTCAAGTCTCACAATCGCAAGGGTCCGACTAGACACAATCGATTCGGTACGATGATTTGGATCCAACGAGATGATGGGAAAATGTCATCGCTCTCGGGACAGGATGCGCTGGCAGATGCGACAACCCGTAATAAGAAAATGGACGACAACAAGACTTTTAAACCACCCCGAAGAGCTCGAAAGGACAACAAGGATGAGCGAGATCTTGGGCTTCCTGTCAAACTCAACGCCCGCGCCAATGATCAGTTGCGAAGTTTTGTTGAAGACTTTATAGATTCTGGCTTCAATCCTCTTTTCATACATATCCGCAAGACGATAGATCGAGAGGCGCCGCATCTGCTTGCCTATCACAGACGGCAATTTTTCTATTTAGTGGCCTGGTTTCTCGAGGCAGAACGTGTCCGTCGCAAAGTCAAGAAGTCTGATGGCAGTCGTGAGATTGAGGACAACGATGTCAACAGATTCCACCTGGTGGCAGGAGTATTAAACCAGGAGATGTTCATCACCTTGAACCGCGCATTACACGAGTCGTATGACTTGAAGGATTGGACGGGGCTGACGTCTGTCATGCGCTGCTTCACGCAGATTCTTTTGACCGTTCAAGAAATGACCGAGACAGGCAATGAGGACGACCAGGAGATCGCTGAGAACGTTTTGAGCAGACTGTTTTACGAGGAAGCTACGCACGACGCCATCGCAAACATCATTCGAACGTACAAAGATCAATCATTTGATTACCTTGATGCTGCTACAGAACTTGTCCATCACTTCCTTCGCATTCTCGAGGCTTTCTCTAAGCAGAATGTGGATATGCAAGTGCGTTCGAGAAAACGGACGAGGCGGAAGAAGAAGAAGACGACGACGAATACAAAGAAGACGAAAAAGCTGATGACTATGGAGGGTTCAGCGGATGATGATGCTGTTGGAGGTGGTGTGGTTGAAGAAAATGAAGAGGAGTTGGATGATTCGGCCGACGACGAAGAAGCCGCGGAGCGTACGTCAAAGGAGCGCAAATTCGACTTTCACAGATTCAGTTCTCGATTCACGCCGCAAGGCGTCGTAGACACTTTCGCGAGTTTTACAAAGTATTATCGCGATCTTACGGACGTACAGCTAAAGCGAGCACATCGTTACTTTTATCGTGTTGCATTCAAGGAGGAGATGAGCGTCATGCTGTTCCGAGTGGACATAATCAATCTATTCTATAACATGATTAAAGGCTCTGAGCCGCTGGACAAATCGTCCAGTAGCGTTTACAAAGAGTGGGAGGAGCTCGTAAAGCATGTTCTTCGAAAATGCACCAAAAAGATTCAAGAACGACCGGAGCTTCTCGTTGAGCTACTTTTCAGCAAGTCGCCAAGCACTGCTTTTTTCTTGGAGTATGGGTATGAAAGGCAGACAATCAGCAAGAGCCAGCCCAAGCCAGCAGCCGAGTTGGAGTTCAAGTATACCGAAGAGCACGATCAACAGATCGCCATTGCTGTGGGTGCTCTTCTGGACAGGAATGGAGCTCAGCATATCGATTGGGTAAGGCAGAGGTTGTCTGAAGCCGAGACTAGCCGCCGTGCATGGATCGCAGCAGAAGAAGCCAGACGTGATGCCGAGGCGGCGTTTGAAGGAGACGGTGAGTCGGGCCAAGATGCAGAAGTCAAGTTGCCCCCCCTTTTCAGTAAGTCTGATCTGCTACCCCCAATTTATGTATATTCCCGACCCAAGTCTCTGCACTGCAGTGACGCAAGACGTCCCATGCTAAAACAGTCGAACTCAAAAAAGATGTGCGGCGGAACAACCTTGAACAGCGGACCGCCGTATTCAAAAACTCGTACCTTCGTCTATTGATGAAGTTATCCGGAATGCGCCTCCTGGCCCCTGCATCTGACGAAACACCCGAAAGCGCATGGATTATCCCCGAAGACATATCAGCAGACCAACTCAAGGACACTATTCACTTCATCAACCAAGCCGAATTCAACCCACCAACATTTGAAGACGGTGTTTTGGCAGAAAATCAGCTAAAACGCAAGACGGTGCCCCGAAAAAAGGCAGCCTTTGACGATGACGACGACAATGTCGACGGGGTTGGTGGTGGCGGCGCTGGAATTGATGACGATGGCTTCCTTGACGACATGCTATTCCCTGCAGGCGGGCCCACCACACGCAAGATTATCGATGAGAAGCAAAAGAAGACGGCAAAACAGCCACGGAAACGACGGAAGGGCAGCGACACAGAGGGGCCAGATGCCGCAGAGCTTGATGAAAAAGCCCGTAAACGCCGCGAAAAAGAGCTGGAAAAGGCTCGCCGTGTCAAATCAGCATTGTACGTGCGCGACGGAGATGACGAGTTTGATTCTGAAGAGGATGAGGCCTTTTTTGCGCGTGAGCGAGAAATCGCAAATCGCGCCAAGCATGCTGCTGCGACGGCGATCGTGGATCCTTACGCAGCGCCGGCGCGCAACAAGAGAAAGTCGGCTGTCTTGTCGGACAATGAGAGCGAAGATGACGAAGACGACGACGAAATGGACAGGGACGATGGTGACCAAGATGACGAGTCGAGCCTCGTCCTAACGAGGAAAATGTCTAGTGGCCAGGAAAATGGGGATGGTGAAACGGACGATACGTCTGTCGACATCACCAGCGACGGGGTGGCCCGGAAAAGGAAAAGAACGAGGAATGTGGCGGGAGACGAACGCGGCAGTAATGCAACGGCGAATGCAAAGGCACAAATAGACGTGGAAGCGGACGCGGACATGGACATGGATATAGACAATTCGTCCGCCAAGCTCGGCACAGCACCGCAGGGGGAGGAAGAAGCGGACACTATAGCAGTGACGAGACGATCAAGGGTACGGGGCGGATTTCTCATGGACAGCGACGACGAGTAAATATTTAATTGTTTTTTCTCTTCCGGCTCTTCTTCTTTCATGGGTAGTTGGACTGTGACAAGGCATATAACGCGTCATGGCTGGAAGGTTGACTGGCGTTTTTGGACAGCGGACCGGGGCGGTTCGGCTTGGCGAGAATGGTATGGAACGGCATGGAGTTGTCTCTTTTCTGCTTTGTTCTTCGTTTCTCCCCTTTTTTTTTATTCGGGTTTAAAAGCAAAAGAATCGGGCTTGTGGTGTACTGGCAGGGGTGGCGCTGATTCATTATCGACATGGCATATCTAGTCCTTCTTGCGCTGCAATTCATTATAATCCATGGGTATATACAAAGAAGCGCAACGACATGACTTTGCATGGAAAAGCGATGACCTAAAATGCGGGATTGGAAGGCTTGCGTTGGGGCACAAAACAAAAACCAGAGTCGCATTTCCAAGCAATATATAACATGAAAAAAAAAAGAAGAAGAAGAAAGAAAAAGGCTACATATGACATCCTCGCCACCCCCGTGGCCTTCCCTCAGAGTAAAGCTGCCTCTTTTGTCATGATTGGTCCTCTTCCTCGTGGTGGTGGTGGTGATAGTCGTGCTCTGCCCATCGTACGGGTGGCGCAGACTATGGATCAACTGTCTTTCGCATGAGGAGCCACGATGCTGCCGGTTCGGGAGCTGCTTCTCCTGATGGAGTCGGTCCTTGACGAGGATATATTTGCTGTGACTATGTTCTCCTCGTCGTGTAATGGATGGTCGGAACGAGGGGACAGCTGTCCTCCGCCCCAAGCGCCGCCGATTCCTTCCATGGTGAAGTCAGAAGCTGTGGGCGCATCGAGGAGGGCTAGTTCGTCGGGAGTGAAGATCCGGGGCAGAACGAGGGCTCGGAGCGGGATGAGAAGGAAGATGAAGATGGGGAAACCGACTGCGGCGACGGTCTGGGTGATGGCAAAGGTGGCTCCGAAACCGAGCAGTTCGATCAGGACAAAGTACCAGATGGCGGAGCGGCGGCTGATGCTTCGTAGCGCCGAGGAAGAGGAGGTATGTGCGGTGAGAGACTTGTCCCTAGCGAGAAAGAGGAGCTTGCTGGTGATGCCGTTGGCCTGGAGGGCCTGTATGCCCATGATGAAGAAGAGGCCGGCGAGCACACCGTGCGGGATGAGATGGACGACGACGAGGAGGGGGCCCGTCATGGTGCCGAGGGTGAGCAGACCTTGGGCGAGGTTGGATACGCGCTGCTCCACGACGTGAGTTGCTTCGTAGACATGCTCGCCCTTGTCGTTGCCCTTTTCGTCGACCTGCTTGACGGGCTTGGTGACGCAGAGAGACTCGGTGTGGAAGGGGGCCTGGGGGATCAGGCCATTGGGGAACGGCAGACCCAGGATGCCCGCGACGCCGGTCGTGATGCCGAGGAGGAACATGTCCCAGTGGAAGCCGGCCGGCTTGCGGAGCGGATACTCGCTGCCCTGGGCGATGAGCGACGAGACGTTGTGGTCGAACCAGAACAATACCGTCAGCAAGACGGCGAAGGGCAGCGCGGTGAAGATGTCGCCGACGCCGAGATCCCAGAAGCGGACCAGCCACGGCCGGCCGCTCGTGGGCTCAAAGGCGATGCCCGTGGGGAGCACCTCCAGCTCCACGTCCGCCATGCGTCCCATGTGGACGAAGCCGGTGAAGAAGATGACTGTCAGCGGCGTGCCGTAGTCCTTGAGGAACACGCGGACCGGGTGTCGGAATAGACTGCCTGACCCGATCTCCCCGCACACGTAGGCGACCATGAAGACGAGCAGCGCGGCCATGACGGACAGGTAAAAGGGCGCGCCGTAGCCTAGATGCTCCAGCACCTGAATGCCCTTTTGGAGGTAGATGAAGGCGACGTAGAAGCCAAAGATGTCGCAGGGAAAGCGGGTGACCCAGCGGAGGGCGTTGCAGGAATTCGTCACGGCGAGGATGACGTGCAGGATGAGTGACCATCTACATGGTTCTTGTTACTATAAATCATTCTTTTTCTCATCTTTTTTTTTTCCTCTTCTTTTTTTCTAAGCTTTCTTCCAGCGAGGTAAGGGGGGGGAAACAAGAGGGAGAAAGGGCAGGGGGACAGCACATACATGCCGATCCAGGCCATGAAGCCGATATAATCAACGCCCGTATCTTTCATGATGTCGTAGACAGTGCTGAGGGAATTATTGTCAGTCACGCTTCAGACCATCTTCACGTAAAGGGAGAGAAAAGGAAGGGGTGAAAAGATCAAGAAGCACGTACTAGTTGAAGACGGTGATGGGCCCTGGACAAGAACAAGAAGAAACAGCATCAGCTAGACGTCCACGAGAACCACCCCCTCCCTCCAAGAGGACACCCTCCAAGAGGAGCAAAAAAAACAGACGACAAAGCACCCGATCATATGAAGTAGATGGCGAGAGGGGAATAAAACGAAGAACAACGCACCTGTAACGCCAACAATGACCAGGGGCTGAGCCGCAAAGACGGAAAAGACGACGGACCCCAGCACCGACGCCAACAGCACCTCGTTGACGCCGTAGTTGGAGCCCGTCTTGGAGAACATGTCGAGTGAAAAGGCCAGGGCGGGCAAGATGCTATCCGCAAGATTGAGCGCGTCAGCAATTCCATCCTTGGTATCATGGCCAATATCATGCCGATCCATCTCTGCTTCATCTTGGCAATCCATCTCTTCAGTTCATCTCCCCGAGAGAAAACCAGTCCTTGCCCCTTCCCCCCTCCTTTCCCTTCCATGCCATGGCAATCGCGGGTTCTTGGCCACCTACTTTGCAAAATACATGTACACCGTCGCGGGCACGACGCGATAATCCCACGCATCCAGCCAGTCGCTCGCGTAGAAGGGCAGCCGTCGTCGCACGTCGTTGACCATGCCGCGGAAGAAATGCACTCTCCACCAGGGCTCTTTGCGCCGCGACATGGCAGCGCCATCGGCATCGTCGTCCGCGTCCGCGTCATTGTTGTGATTGTCGCCGTCATCGCGGTCGCTGTGGTCGCCGTAATCCTCTGGGCGATGTGCCGCCGCCTCCGCGACGTGTCGCGTGCGATGCTGAGACATGGTATGGGAAGGCAAGCTTGTAGTCGTTTTGTTTGTCGTTTTTTTTTTGGTCTTTGAATTATCGGTTGTATGTATGTTTTTTTTTTTTTCGGAAGAGATTTTTTTTTTTTTTTTTTTTCGTTTGGATTGCCACTCCTTTCTCTCCCCGGACCCGGCAGCGTCCGATCCAGAAGATAGACTACCTAGTCATGCAGATAGCACCAGGGAGGTGCATCAACGAGCCAAGACAAATCGCAATGGGGATAGTCGCCCCCTTTTTTTTTTCGACTTATTCCCTCTCGGTTCGCGAAAATCGCGCCGTCCGCAGCCCGACGATAGACTAGGTACCTAGGTAATAAGCACGCACTACTCTTCTTGCAGGGCGAGCACCAGAGAAGCCAGACCAAGGCGCAATTGATGGACGGAAAAATAAAATAAAAGTCGGCTTTTTATTCCCCGACTTATTCCCTCACTAGGTTGTCATGAAAACAAGATACAGATCGAATGGGAAGGGTATTCAAAACAAGACCGCACTTAAGAGGAAGAGAAACCCGAGCAACAAGGAGAAGGCAGCGTCCTGACAATAGAGAAGTTTTTTTTTTTTTTTTTTTTTTTTTTTTTTTTTTGAAAAAAAAAAAAAGAAAAAAAAGAGAGAGAGAGAGAGAAGCACTTCAAAATAGTGCCGAGTCTCGTTCTCTTTTTCTCCTTTTCGGTTCGTTTATCAAGAAGGAGGACAACTCGAGACGCACGCAAATTTAGTCAACGAACAGATAATTCAGAGAATAATAAAAAAAAAAGGAAAAGGGGAAAAGGGGAGGACAGGCAGGATTGTTTCCAAGTTTTATCTACGAAATCGGTCTCATTAAGGTACATCACTAATTGTATAACGCACGTAAACCGGAATGGAGCCAGGCGAAGCCCAACTTGAAACTTTCAAGACCAGTCACCACTCAGGCGAGAGGCGGGAGGTATTAAAAAAAAAAAAAAAAAGCAACGTTTAAAGTACTTGTGCTAACCTAGTAGCTATCGCCACTGCCGAGCGCTGTCCGGGTCCGGGGTGGATGGAAGGGGTGAGAAACTTTGTGGACCAATCAGGGCGTTGGCGTGCTGGCAGCTTGACACGCCTGGCTGTTGGGAGCGTGCACGTGTCTGGTCTGGTCACTTCTGCCACTTGTCGTGGCCGTTGTTGCGACTTCCGTGCCGCTGGCGCCCCCCTCTGCCCCTGGTTGGTCTGGTCTGCTGGTCTGCCGAGACAGGCGCCACCACACATGTCACACGATTTAGCTTTACAGACTCACGTCGATCCCGACCTGAACTCATGATAAATGCATTCCTGCTCATCTTTCTCGCCCCCACTCAACCACACGACATGTCTAGTTCTAGGCCTAAAGTACACGCGTACGAATATGCGGTGATTTGCAAAATCAGAAGAAAAAATAAAGATAGAAAAGGTAAATAAAGAAATGTAAAGCAGAAACCCCGAAATCTCGCAGAAATAAAAACAGCCCCGTCCCCAGATGCGCCGTTCCCTCGAGTAGATGCAATGATGCTATTCTTTCTATTCGAGGACCGATCGAGAAGGAGACGTGTCATACGCCGCCCTGCGTCCATGCATACATACACATGTAGAAAAAAGAGTTGAGAGAGTACAGTGGCTTGACGCATTCAGACATCAGCTTTGCTGTGATTGCAAATGCAGCAGAGTCCACGTCCCCAGGCCAACGAATTAAATCCAATTCCTTCACGAGTCTTCAGTTTTTTCAATGATTGAACCGACCAATGAGCATGTAGCATCGAGGTTCAAGCAAATGCGAATCCCCGTCTCGGCCGCATAGCCGTAGCCAATATCTTCTATTTGAATTTTGTTTTCAATACCCTCTCGACGTTGATTGGGAAGAGAGAGAAAACCCCGCGGCTTCTGCTTAAGTGAGCTGCTAGATGAATATCAAGAAAAGAGGCAGGGAGGACCCCTATCTGCCCCCGTCCCTCATATCGATCTCTCGGGGTGCTGTCTATAGGCTGGAGCAGGAGTAGGGCCTTCAGGCTCGTCCTTGGGCGTGTCTGTCTCGGCAGGGAATGGCGGCGGCGCGCTCGCTTCTTTCCCGCCTCCAAAATATTTCTCAAAGTCTTCATTATTGTCGTCGAATGGTCGTTTTCCCAACAGTCGAACCATGTCATCTCGGACCAGCACCTCCTTCTTCAGAAGCTCTTCTGCAACCAGTCCAACTTCCGTCTTCTTCTCCAGCAATAGATCCTTGCATCGCTGATACGCCTCGTCCACAATCCTATGTACCTCTTGATCGATCTGTTGCGCCGTCGACTCCGCGAACGGCTTCTGCAGTCGGTTGGGATCGTTTTCGAAGAAGACAGGCCCAACCTTGTCTGACATGCCCCACTGTGTCACCATACTGCGCGCCATTCCCGATACCTTCTTGAAATCGTCACTGGCTCCTGTAGTCACTGTGGGAAAGTGCAATTCCTCTGATACACGTCCACCCATGGTCATGGCCATGCGATCCATCAGTTGGTTCGTGTTCATCAGATACGCGTCTTGCGGCAGGTACTGCGCGTAGCCCAGGGCTCCCTGACCGCGAGGAATGATGGACACCTTCAACAGAGGATCAGCATGGCGGAGAAACCAGCCGCAGATGGCGTGGCCTGCTTCGTGGTATGCCACAGTCTTCTTCTCTTCTGGTCTGAGCACAAGAGACTTGCGCTCCAAGCCGCCAATGACTCGTTCAATGGCTCGCTCAAAGTGCTCCATCTTGACTTCTTCGGCATTTGCTCGCGCAGCTATGAATCATGTTGATCAGACCGAGTTATTTTACTCAAGGGGAAGAGGAAGAAAGATGGCGGAAGGGAAAAGGGGAAAAGGAAATGAAGGGAAAAAAAGATGGTTAGCACATACCCATTAGAGCGGCCTCGTTGACCACATTGGAAATATCCGCACCAGAAAAGCCAGGAGTCAGTGTAGCCAGACGACCAACAAGAAAGTCCTGGTCCTCGTTGGTGACTATTTTCTTCAAATAAACCTTGAAGATTTCTTTTCGACCATTCATAGTTGGGCGGTCGATGAAGATGTGTCTGTCAAAACGACCAGGTCTCATGAGAGCCTTGTCCAGGATGTCTGCGCGATTAGTACCAGCCAAGACGACAACTTGTTCACGAGTGTTGAAACCGTCCATTTCCGTCAGGATCTGGTTGAGTGTGGCCTCTCGCTCATCGTTGCCACCAAACCCCTTTCCGCTCTCTTGACGAGCTCGACCAATGGCATCGATTTCGTCGATGAAGATAATGCAAGGCGCATTCTTCCGTCCCTCGGCGAAGAGATCCCTCACACGAGAAGGACCGACTCCTACAAACATCTCCACAAACTCGGAACCGCTCACGCTGAAAAAGGGAACACCCGACTCGCCCGCAGTTGCTTTCGCGAGTAACGTCTTACCGGTACCCGGGGGACCGGCGAGAATGGCACCCCTGGGGATCTTGGCTCCGAGCTTCTCAAATTTCTCCGGCTGCTTGAGAAAACTCACAAACTCCATGATTTCCGTCTTAGCTTCTTCCAGCCCAGCCACGTCAGCAAACTTAACCTTGACCGAGTTTTCGGCATTGAACTTCTTGGCCTTGCTCTTGCCAAAACTGAACATGCCGCCGCCCCCGGCTCGACCACTCATCGATCGCTGAGTCCAGAGGATGAGACCGATGAACAACAGGGTCGGGCCAAAGGCCATGAGGAGATTACCGACCGTGCTGCCACCTGCTTCGTAACTGACAGGAATCCTTTCCGAGGCCGGAATTCCAAGTTGGTCCTGAGCTTCTTCCAGCTTCTTCTCGAATGATTCGACCGAGCCGATAGTGAAGATGTATGTCCTCTTGCCACCGGATCCAACATCTCCCTGTGCGGCATCGGGATGCAGCTGGACGCGTACCTGTGAGCCGTTGACCACCACCATCTTTCGAACAAGGCCCTTGTCCAAAAACGCTCTTCGCATCTCTTGCCATGTGATTTCCTTTTCTGAGAACGGCTTGTTGAGAGCGTCGACAGCCCATAACGAAATACCAAGCACCAAACCAGTCTGTAATGCATCCTTCCAGCCATTGCTCTCAGGCTTTTTTGGTTGTCCGGGACCCTGTTGGTTGGAGCCGCTCTTGTTGGATTTCTGATCGCGAGTCTCAAATTCGGGCTCGCTCTTGCCCGTCTCGCCTGCTTGATTCTGCGTCTCGCCTGTTTGATTCTGCGTCTCGTTCGGCTTTTGATTTTGATCAAACATGCTGTTGCCTTTTCGTTGCTGTTCCATCTCCCAGTGCGCCAATCTTTCCGCCATCATGATCATGGATCGCATGAGTCGACCCTTGTCTAGTATCGACACGTTACCGGGGCCTTTGCGCATCTTTTGTAGCACATCTCGTACTTGAACAGGGGCACCTGTATGATGGAGGCCTCGAAGAATACCTTTTAGCGTAGCGGCTTGCGCTTCTGGTAGAATGAGTGCATAGGCTTCCAACTGAGCAATCTCCTCTTTCGACAGCCGGATCCATCCTTCTGGCAACGGTTCGACCTTTGACGTCTCGGGCTCGGTTTCTCGAATGTCCTCGTTCTCAGGTTCGTTCTGGCTGGTCGGCGGGTCTGGTTTATTGTCTTTGTTCGCATTTGGGTCTTTCCCGGGCTGCGGTGACTTTCGCTTGGAATAGTATCTCACACTGACGCCATAAGGAACCGGCAGCGTTCGCGTAGGAAGCAATCGGGATGAGAAGGAGACTCGGAGATTTCGCTGAACGCTTGACTGTTGTGAAAGTCTAGCCAACCGCGTGAGCTGGCTCGTTTGCCGAATATATCTTGACATGGTGGGCATATCGAAGCCGTCACAGGCTATGGGACCACCGGATTTGAGGACGAATGTTACTGTAGGAGACCGCCCTTATCACATTAGCAGCGTAGACCGGTTCTCTACGGCTCGATTGAAAAGGCTGCTGGGATTGAAACCCAACAGTAATAAGTCGAGGGTATGTCAATGATTCGTGAGACTTTTTGGACCGATGAGTCCACCGTCCACTTGGCAAGCTAGAAATTCATCGACCAACGTCACGTGGCTGGGATACTGGGGGTTTGTGGGTCCAGATGTCCATTTCTAGCGTGGGGCATCAAAGAGTGACGGCCATCGATGACAGCATGACTATGGCATGCACATGAGAAGATCAGTTATGGATACTGACACTGGTTCATAAATAAAAGCATGGCTACTTTTTCCTTCATCATAAAACTTGGCTTGATATGGGAGTCTTTTTTTTTAAGCCGATTAGCTGCTCATGTCAAGGTTGCGTTCACGACCAAGCAGTTTGTCGGTTTGGTACGGCCAATCAACAACGCGGCGAAATTGCATCCTTGCCTAGACATTCATACAACAACGCGTGTGAATTCTGAACTCGTTCAGCCAAATTTCATATTCTCTGAAGCGTTTTTGTGACGCCAGCGATTTCGCATGAATATGCACCTCATGTGGCCACTACCCTTAACCGAGACCGTTTGATGGCGTGCACCAAGAGAAATTGTAAGCTCCGTGTCTTGTCCCGCATCTGCCTTTCCATCGGGCCAGTCTCTCCAAACCTCGACCTCGGCTACCTCGGCGATCCGGTGCCGGAACAGTCCTGTCAGTACACGACGTATTTGTTGCTCACCCCCCAGCTCAAACAAGGCGATGCTTGGTTTCATAGTCATGGAAATGTCCAGAAGTCTCAAATAAAAAATATCTTGATGCTGCCATCCTGCAGGTGATGGGATACTCGCGTCTGGCACCAGAGCCAGACGTGGTTCGTATTTGCGAACAGAATATCCTAATTGTCCGCAACCAAAGTGCCAGACTTTACGAGAGATGTAGGGTGGGTTGGAGATCAGCACATCACATTTTTTGTTTGCCGAGATGAGGTCAATGTCGGCGTCGCTGAAAATATTTCCCTCGGAGACTTTCAATATCTGGCCCGGCCGGACCGGTGCCATTTTACCCAACTTGATGTTATGCTCGATGTTATGCTGGGCCAAGTGGACAGCGACCGGCGCAATGTCAACTCCGTGGACCTCCAGTCGTTGAAACGCATCCCGTAGTGAGGCGAAGACAAGCAACGGTATGCATCCAGTTCCTGTACAGAGGTCAATGATTGTCATTGGGCGGTTGTTGGGTTTGTTGTTTTCTGTTGCCCCTTTGTTCGACTCGATCAGGTCTATAAGATGGAGAGTGTAGGCCTCGGTCTCGGGCCGAGGAATCAGCACGCCTGGTCTGCATTTAATATCCAAAGATCCAAAAGGCTGTGACCCAAGTATATACTGTAGGGGGACGCCTCGACCTCTTTTCCGACACAGCGCCTTTAGTAATTGTTGCCGTGTATGCACGTGCCCTTGCGGTGTCGTGTCCGTCACAAAATCAGTAAGCCATCGAAGCTCATTTGTTGCTGATTGCAATTCCCGACATGCAGGAACCAGAGCTGCAAGGTTGGGACACCGGCGCTTAGCCTGCCTGAGAAGGCTCGGAGGGAGTCGCGGCATTGGCTGGGATATTTGATTGTCTCTTTTACATTATATTTGATGTGTCTTCATGTTGCAACTGTAAGGTATTTCCGCTCTCATGTTTGAGTTTTTTTTTAAGCCACGATATTTTAAGGGCCGCGGCCCACATCACAAAAGACAGCGTCGATTTGTCTGGGGAAGCAATTTACCCGAGCAATACCCTGTGCGTCGCAGTGTATTGTCTTGAGCTAACCTCCGAATTGCTGCTCCATTCTTTTGCCTTTTGCGGTTTCACTCACTACTCACTCGTTCGTTCATTGCATTGCAATTTGCTGATCACTTTGCGCGTCAATTTATACATTCTTTGGATAGAAAGAAAACCCATCTCTCACATTTTAAAATCACATAAAGGCATAGACCTCGACGATTTTTTCTATCGTTTCTTCTCAGTCTCAAGAGCAGCGCGCCAGACCAAACCCGGGGACCAGTCGAACAGACAAACACACCCCCAATCAATTGTCATCAGCAATTTGACAGGGAGGAAATCGTCATCTGACGAAAAGGGCGAAAAATGAATGCGCCAGATCGGTAAGTGACGAATGGAATTTGATAGAAACATCGCCGAGTAGACTGCAACTTAGTCGCGCTTCGCGGCCGGTCATGGAGGAGGCGCAGGTGATGGTCGTCTTCACATCAACCAACCCAGCGTTGGCGATGGTCTAGGACCCGACCAAGTACGCCTGCCTCCTGGATTCCGCAGGCAACATGAAATCCTGAGAAATATCGGCACGCCAGAGGTCTAGGACATCTATTGGCTGGGAGTCCAGAACCCGGAGAGCTGGCAGGTGTTAACCACTTGGCCACGTCGCTGCCAGCTGGTGCACGTCAAATCTCCAATCTTTGGACGGTCAAAGTGACCCCGTACCGCCATACGATGGCTACCAGATTGATTTCATCCTTTCTTCATCGTCTCTCCATATCCGATTTTTTCTCGCCATGTCCGGCTGCAATCCGAAGCATTTCAATCTCCAGGATAGCCCGTTATGTTTTCTCTTTGTCTCGACGGCATTGCCGATACACCAGCTAACAGCTGTTCAGTTTCGAGCTCTTCTTGCTAGCCGAGGGCGAGAAGAAGATTGAAGAAAAAGTGTACTCTGGTAAGTCCATGGATGAAGCTTTTATAAAGATATAAAATAACAGCTTGACCATTTTTTTATATATTGTATTTTGCTAAAAAGAAGCTAGGCATGTCCAACACTTCAGACTTTTTCCTGAACAAGGAGGACCACACACTCGGAAATCTCTTGTCCGAGCATCTTAAAGCTCACCCCAATGTCTACATGGCAGGGTACAAGCGTACGTCTCTCAGTCAAGGGGAAAGGTTGGTACCTATATGTGTATTTTCAAACTAATATAAGCGTAGTCGGTCATCCCAACGTTCCCCAGCTATTCATTCGGGTACAAACAGATGGAACGAAAACTCCTCGGGAAATCTTTACTTCGGTCTGTGAAAAGCTCATCAATCAACTAGAATCACTTCATCAGGAGTTTACTCGCGAATGGGAGCTGCGGCGTATTACCAATACTGGCGAACAGGGAAATATGCAAAGTAATGGTTTCTAGAAACATGGATAAGCATACGCATGACATGTCTTCCAATGGCACCGGCGTTATTTTGGGTAAGGGCAAAATGATATCAGTTTGTGTTTTATTTCGTGTTTCTGGAAGTCAAGAGAACCACGTCGCCTTCGTCGCGTAATCAATCACAATTTGCTTGCAAAATTTTGTGGCGTTTTCATTATGAAAAGATTACATCTCTTCCAAGGGCGCAATTTACAAAAAAAAAGAGAGAAATATAGCTTCTCCGTTGTCGTTAATTGTTCAATTATTCTGCGCGTTATGTCAAATCAAGAACCAATCGGCTTGCTTTTTTTTAAGCGGCACACACGACCTTTTATTCGGTAGTATGTATCCCTGACGAGTTTTGCAAAATTGATGCGCGCAAGCATGTCAAACTTTCCATCGTTGTACAATCCAAGATGGCAGGCGGTATCATTTTTTAAAGGAGAGTTTCGTTCAAGCTGGTCCTTCGCCTCCAGGTATCAACTATCATATTGAATTAGTGCATAATATTTCAGGTCGGCCTTTTAAAAGAGTCATACCATGCAAATGTTGTTACCGTTGAGCAATATTTTGGGCAGTTTCGTGTGGTTCCCTGAATAATCGCTATAAAAAGCAGGTCAGTCGCGGGGCTCATCAAGACCGACGCCAACTATACTGTGCCTCCATTCAAACGTACAATTCAGTCACGTTTTCCAACACCATGTCTATCGGCCCAGTCAGTCCAATGCTGTCACCATGTTGCGCGAGCCGAGCTTTGATATCCTACTTACTGACGTAGTCGTCAAAGCCCACAAGCGTACCGCTGAACTCTGCATAACCATTAGCCCGTGCCCACCAGCGTACGGGCGAGTGGCGAGTGATTAGACTAACCCTTGTCTCCTTTCATGATAACCCATATTCTTGAGCCAACACACTTGTCAATAAGCTCTGAAGAAGGAGATTTTGGTAAGTATTGCGCAGTGAGACTTGTGAGAATGAGGAGAGGTTGTGTTGGCACTTACCGAGAGGCAATAATTGAGACGCCATTGGAAATAGTGTATAGTTCACAGCCCGTTGATAGGCGTTACCAGCTGCCGAGTGAAATGTGTTTTTTTTTTTTCGAAGCAGGCGTTTTTGCCGGTCGTGCTGTGCAACGAACGATTTGAGCATGCGACTTCTCCAAAGTCCCGTTCGTCAACAAGTGGATGGACGGACGGATGTCTCAATCTCGGCCAGCGTTGATTCGTCGAGAAGCACGTCGGACCAGAAAGCGGGTACGCGCTGATGGCTGGCTGACGGGGCTGCTCTCTTGCGTGGTCTGGTCTGGTCTTATGTAATCATACATGGCCGCTCGAACGCGTCAGTGGAACACGCTGGTTGGTTCACGGAACGACAGCAGCCAGACGACGCCGGCGCTGGGTGCTGCCTGGGCCCTGGATGCCTGCTGCGGCATCTGTTGCTGTCTCAATGCTCAACATCCTACATTGACGTGATTTGGCCGTACCTGCCATGCTTCGCTCTCTGCTCACAACACAACATCCCCACGCCAGGTCATGATCATTGGCCGCCCTTGGCATGGAGCGCTCTCCGTTTCTTCTCCATGTCTGTTTTTACCCATGACATACTTGAACAAAGCAGCTCCGCGTGGCTCTACCGCCAGGAGCCTCATATTCCGGCGCAACAGATCCGACCATGGTAGACTGAGTGCTGCTCATCGCCTCGGGAGCCGTCTAGCTTCGCCAAGGTGGTTATCAATATCGAAAATGGCCAGGCCGTTGAGGCCCGGGACGAAGAATCGGCTATGGAGCCCCGATGTGGGCATTCGCTTCTCTCCAACCACTCTAACAAGTCCGCATCCGCATCCGCATCTGAGTCCGGGGCCCCTGTATCCGAGGTTGGACATTGCGCGTTTCTTCCAGACTGCAAGCGACGGCACTGGATCGGTCGTCAGACCATTAACAGAGGCCGCGGATGCTGAAGGTGTGCAGGCTGAGAAGGATGGTCCAGATATGGAATCGAACGAGCTCTGTATCAAAAGCAATGAACTGTCGAAATTCTCCTCATCATCGTCGTCTGCAGATTTCGCGAGCCAACATGTGTCTTTTTTCGTTCCATCTCCAACTATAACTCCAACCCCATCTTCACCAACCCTCGAGCAGTCCCTGAGTGATTTGAACGTAAACGGCCAAGCATCGCAGCTGACGCAGAAACCTGATGGTGTGAAGCCCCCCGCCACGTCACTGAGCTTCAAAATATCTTCCGATGCCTTCTACGCAGCTCGATCTGCCAAAGCAGGCTCCAGCGAATCATTCTGGTCTCATACCATGTACGAGCGAAAATCCGCCGCCGGAACCACCGAAAAAGTCCAGGTACACTACTGCACCAATAACGAAGCCATGGAATCAATCTGCAAGCAGTACTTTCTCGACCACGATGTTCTCGGCTTTGATCTGGAGTGGTCACCCTTTGCGACGCGCGCTCATAGTGCCCGCGAGAACGTATCCGTGATTCAACTCGCCAGTCCAGATCATATTGCTCTATTTCACGTGGCCATTTTCCCCAGCACAGATGCCCTGGTGTCCCCCACGTTTCGAAAAATCATGGAGGACGCGACTGTGAGCAAGGTCGGCGTGCAAATTCGCGGCGACTGCAACAGACTCAAAAATTATCTCGACGTAACTGCCAAGGGCGTCTTCGAGCTCAGTCACTTGTACAAGCAGATCAAGTTCACCAAGGCCAATACGCCTAAGCGTATCAACAAGGTCTCCGTGGCGCTGGCAACGCAGGTGGAAGAAATACTGATGCTGCCTTTGTTCAAAGGCGATACGGTCAGGTCAAGTGATTGGACGAGAATGCTGACCCAGCAACAAATCCTATGTAAGCACTGCTCCCCGAAAGACTTGGCGTATATATATATACACATATATGTCTATGTGTGAGTGTGTGTCAAGACTGAACCGCGCTAAACGAAACCACGTACGTGTGCGTAGATGCCGCTTCGGATGCCTACGCGGGCGTCCAGCTGTACTACGTCCTAGAAGCGGAGCGCAAAATGTTGAAACCTTGCCCAGAGCGTCCTCACCATCTCGAGCTCGAGCTCCCTATTCCGTTTCTTGAGCCACAATCACCTCATTTCGAACCGCCCCAAACAGCATCGCCCATCACTCCGTCTCCTCCGCAATTGCAAAAACAACAAACCCCGCGGAGTCAGGTGTCCCAACCCCATGGTCGAGACTCTCGCCTTGTCGCCGCAGACGAGCAAGTCGCGCAGTACCAGGCCTCCAAGAAAAGCAGGTATACACGACCGAGCTCTCTGAGGGCCTTTTTCCTCTGGCACTCCAACCACGACCTCTCCCTGGATGACCTTGCCTCACTACTGCGAGATCCACCATTGCGGCCCAACACTGTGCTTGTCTACATTCTGGACGCCATCATGATTGAGCAGCTGCCCCACGATAAGCAGAGGCTCAAGCTCGAATTGCTCTCTGTGTTACATGAGAAGCTAAAGAAGGGACGCTATAGGTCGTTGGTGAAGAGCTGTGAGGGAGCTGTGGACAAGTGTTGAGGAGGCTGGTGGTGATTGTACGCGCGTGTGCGTATAAGAGGCTGATATCCTCTTGATATAACTGATATATTGATATATCACATCTCATCTCTTGTTCAACGAATATAGGCTTCATCAGGTCTTGTCATGAATCCGGTAAAATGGATGAGTGCCGACCGAGTGACGTAACAGGTCGACTATCCTGCAGACGTGTAAAGAAGAAAAGTAAAGAGAATAAACACAATTTCTAGAATTCTACAATTACTAAAATCGCACGGAAGAATAGACGTGATCCACATCAAGCATCTTAACTTGACATTCAAGAATCCGTTTTGTCTTTGTTTTCAGCGCGGGAAATAAATAAAACAATGTGAGAATTAAATCTCCGACATGACTTTTTTTTTTCAGACATGCCGTGTATCCTACGACGCCAGCAACCCTCTTCCTCTGTTGATTTGCACCTTTCTATCCTCTCCTCCACTGACGATACCCCATGACTTGTCCCACACGACACTGAGGACCTTGGCACCGTCGCCAGCGGGGGGCAACTTCTTGCCGTTGAGCCACTCTCTTCCGATTGTGTAGACGGGCTCGCTGACGACGCCGGTGGTCTCGTCGGAGGTTGCTTGGCGTGTGCTTCGGAGATCCCATACCCGGCAGGTGCTGTCGTGGGAGCCGGACACGAGGGAGTAGTCGTTCTCGGGTGAGGGGCTGAGAGAGACGACCATGTTGACGTGGCCGCGAAGGGTCATGGCGGCGGTGGCGACGGCGGATTCTCTCGGGTCAAGAAGAGTTATGTGGCGGGCCGACGAGCCGGTGGCGACGAGGGAGTTGTTCAGGGCGGCGGCGCACATGATGGGGTTCATGGTGGTGAGCCTCGACACCTCCCGCTGGGTGGTCAGATCGATGGTCCTGACGGTGTGATCCTGCGATGCCGAGTACGCGACGGTGGAATCGTGGGGGTGGAATATCGCGGCCGTCACCTGGCAGTCATGCATGTGCATCATGGCCAGCGGGCCACGCTGGGCCGTCGTCGCCGCGGCAGAGACCTTGGCTCGCTTGGTGGAATGGGCTGTGGGCAGACTCTCGGCCTCGGCTTGGGGGGCTGCGCGCTTGGACGACGTCCACAGTCCAATACGCCCGTCGGATGACGCTGTGAGGATACGCTTCGTGGAGGAGTGGACATCGATGGCGTTGATATTTTTCTCATGGCCCCAGAGTTCCATGTTGTGCTTCAGCGAGCCCGAGAATCCGTCATCCGCCTCGACATAGTCCCAGACGACGATCTTCCTGTCCAGGCCCGCGGATGCGATTTTCGTGGGAGACAGCCACCTTACGGCATTTACTCTGGCAGTGTGGCCACCTGCCCTGCCGGCCGTGGTCGTCGCAATCACATCACCGGAGGGATTCCATATCCGCACCAGGCCGTCGTATGAGGCGCTGGCAACTCTGTCGTGTATCAGGCCGTCGATACCCTTGGCCGCAGGTGCTGTGGCGGACAAGACGTCCACGCTGCTGACCCAGTCGTCGTGCTGGAAACTCGCCTGATACACGGGCGGAATCAGAGAGCGCACGTATTGAAGCGTAAGTGTGGTTTCGGACGAGAGGCCATTGGACTTGAGGTAGTCTTCGATAGAAGTGCGCAAGAAGGTGCCGTTGGCTAGGAAGTCGAGAGGCACGGGGGACGAGGTATCGAGCATGGACTCGGAGTTGAGGATTCGAGACAGTCCATATCGTTTGATGTCTGGAGAGTGATTAATCCCCGGAAACCAACCATTCCATCGGGACGATAAAGACGGCGAAAAAAAAACCAGATACAGGAAAAAAACCAGATGAAAAATTCAAGAAAGAAAAATTTCCATCTTTGACGAACCTGTTGGGACAATCAATTGCCTCTTGGTCTCGGGAAGTTGCAGATCCTGCTCGTCTGTCGTGAAGACGACCTTCACCTGAGTCGGTGAGGCGTCCATCTTTTAATGACGGGACCGATGTCGCAGATATGCTACTGACAAAGAGAGCTGGGAATGTGCAATATTCGCGCCTGCTACTCTGACTTGTTCGTTACCGGAGAAAGTGTTTTGCGAAAAATTTCTTGAGACAGGATAGAAAAGAGGCTACTTGATGCTGGTTGATGCAGCCAGCACTCACAGGGATCTCGTCAACCCAAGCAAGCAGTTTTCTGTCGTCGAGGGGAAAAAAAATTGGGAGCTAAAATCAGCCTTGCGGTCGAGAGATCCATAGCGGGACAGCTGATCCACATGAGGAACCAATAGCGCTTCAGCACAGACAAGGCTGAGATCGAATAATAAGGGGTGGGAGGGTGTTTATTGAGTTCAAGCGTTTCTCTGAATGTTTTCTTCGCATGTGCCGACGGGTCGTAGGACGAGATTGGCAACGGTATACAAAGGCATGATGATCCCACTGCTTTCAGGCGAAGCGTTGAGCTCCAGACAGTCTCGACAGGTGGCCAAGGAAGCCAGACTCGTCGCTAGAACGCCAAGTAGATGACTTTGTATGCAGACTACCTACCTTCCTAGGTAGTCTGCATACAAAGTCATATTTCATGTACTCATCGTTGCATCGTGGACGCGCGCCGCTTGTGGAGGATTGCCGATCTGGTCTGCTTTGCCACAAGATGACGTCGAGGTGCTTCTTCCCTGGCCTTTCCCCTTTCCGCAGTCCCCTTGCCCCGGCGGATTATTTCGTCATGTCTGCTGTGCGGATAGTCACATTACGTGCAGAGGCCAACAAGGCCATTGTTCACCCCTCCATTTTGCCCCAAATCATGCCTCATGGTCCACAGATGCAGGCGACAGCGAGGGACAAGAACATGTCAACAAGTAGGCTTTGTTCGCAATCTCGGGCGGCCAAGTGGCGCTCTTCGTGTCGGCCGAGGGCTCGCACAGGAGCCAGGGAGAGGCCGCGATGCACCAAACCAATGTCTGGTTTGTGACTCCAATATCTGGTCTGATGTGGGCTGGTGTGGGCGAGGCTGGGCTGGTCCGGTCTGGGTCTGTTATTTTGACAACGGCCAGGCACGAGACCAAACGCCGCTACTCGCCACCAAACGCCACTGCACTGGCACTGGCGATGGACATCCATCCCAGAGTCCCCGGACCCACCAGACCAGACCAGACCTCACCACACCACACCAGCCACACCATACCAACCACATGCAGTGACCACACCATCACCATCACACGAAGACCACCAGACCACACATGGATGCATGCATGCATGCAGCAGCAGACCTTCAAGAGAGCTCGAGACTAGTCGATTGCCAGACCCCACGCGCAGGCCGTTGACGTCAATAGTCAATAAATAGGTAGCTCCAAATTCCATGGACAGCTCAGTGTAGCTCAGTGGAGCCAGCCCAGCGAAGCTCAGCGAAGCTCAGAGGGCAGCTTTGCTCCTCCTCTGTCGCCGATGCCCCGTCTGGTCTGATCCATGTCTGGTCCCGCCTGCCTGCGTGTGGGCGGCTGTTCTGGGAGAATCGGACTGTCGGCTTCGGTCTGGTCGTCATCGACAAACGTGGGGTACGTACAGGCTACAGCCGGCCGACGATGCCCTCCTCTTTCATGCCATGCCATGGCCAGATGCCGTGGCCAGGAGTTGGCAGTTGATCGTCCCAACATGCATACACATACATGTGTACTATACTGTCTGGAACCGAGGCAGATAGCCCAGTAGGTAGTCCTACCTGGGCATCGACGCACGTACCGCCGCTTCTCCCTCGTCACTTTTTCCTGGACATTGTCGGACCAAGACAGACTGGACCAACAATAAGCTGAGGAAGTTGAGGCAGACCGAGACCAAGCAAGCTTGGCATCCATCCCCATTCCCGTTCCCATTTCCATCCGTCCACGTCCACGTCCCCATCCCCATCTCCATCTCGGTGTCTGTCCCAATTTTTTTTGTCGAGGGCCCGCCATCCGTGACGCCATCAGTGCCGCATTCTACGCCCAGTCCGGCTTTGCATGCCCTCCTGAGTCCTGAGTCCTGCCTACTGGGCCTCCTCACAGAATCCTCTTCTTTTCTTACCTTCGACCTCGCTCCTCTCCTGCTTCCTCTTATGCTCAGAGACATCTCGTGCAGGCAGCCTCGCCATCGGTTTTGCGAAGTCGTCGACTTTCTCTGCCGTCAGCTTTCTTGTTCCTTTCTCCGAGAACCGTCCCGCCGCTTCTCACAGTCTCCCATCGCCTCCCTTTGCTGACCAACCCTGTCCGCTGCTCGACTCCATGATGGCCGCCACCGGTGTGCCAATTCGCGATGTCAAGAACCACCTGCTCTTCGAAGTTGCCACAGAGGTGGCTCATCGAGGTAACCTGGCTCGCGCTCGAGTTCCGCTCCTCCTGTGCTCTCCTGTGCTCTCCTGTGCTCTCATGTGCTTCGTGTCCGTTATTGAATAAGCTGACCGGTCTGCTCGGGCAGTTGGTGGTATCTATTCCGTCATCAAATCGAAAGCGCCAGTGTCGACGGCTGAATATGGAGATCGATATACCCTTATTGGCATTCTGCACCATGCCTCTGTGCGTCCTGTCTTCTCCCAATCCCTACTTCTGATATGCTTCCAAGCTGTTTCCTTTCCGAATTCTCAGCCTCTAACAACCCAATGTTCAGGCCGCCGTCGAGGTGGAGGAGATGGAGCCCACCAACCCGGCCATCACAATCACCATGCAGGCCATGAAGGAGCGGGGCATCGGCATGCTCTACGGCCGATGGCTCATCGAAGGAGCACCGAGGGTCTTGCTGCTTGACACCAAGACGGCCTATGGCTACTTGGACGAGTGGAAGACGGATCTCTGGAATATTGCGGCCATTCCGTCTCCGCCTGGCGACGACGAAACCAACGAGGCCATTGTATTTGGTTATCTGGTGGCATGGTTTTTGGGAGAGGTGAGTATCATTGCAGGCCAGTATCTTCTTCAATCCGGAGCCTCATGGCAGACTCGCTGACATAGGACACCCGCTACTACAGTTTGTCTGCCATGAAAAGGACAAGGCAGTGATTGCCCATTTCCACGAATGGCTTTCTGGTGTCGCACTCCCCCTCACCAAGAAGAGACAAATTGACATAACCACAATCTTCACCACGCACGCGACGCTGCTGGGCCGGTACCTCTGCGCTGGCTCCGTTGACTTTTACAACAATTTGCAAAATTTCGACGTGGATGCAGAAGCTGGCAAACGAGGCATCTACCACAGGTATTGTATCGAGCGTGCCGCCACGCATTCCTGCGACGTCTTCACAACCGTGTCTCACATCACTGCCTTTGAGTCTGAGCATCTGTTGAAACGAAAGCCTGATGGGGTTCTGCCAAATGGCCTCAATGTCACGAAATTTTCGGCCGTCCACGAGTTCCAGAACTTGCATCAGGTATCCAAGGAAAAGATACACGATTTTGTGCGTGGTCATTTCTATGGACACTACGATTTTGAGCCGGAAAACACGCTCTATGTGTTTACGGCCGGCCGATATGAGTTCCGCAATAAAGGTGTGGACATGTTCATCGAGTCCCTGGCTCGTTTGAACCATCGTCTCAAGGCCGCTGGAAGCAAGATGACGGTCGTGGCGTTCATCATCATGCCTGCACAGACTACGTCACTCACGGTGGAGGCGCTCAAGGGCCAGGCGGTCATCAAGTCGTTGCGTGATACATCGACCATGATTGAGCAGAGCATTGGTCGAAGAATATTTGAGCGATCACTCAAGTGGCACGAGGGCGACCCAATGCCCGACGAGAAGGAGCTCATCTCTGGCCAGGACCGCGTCCTGCTTCGCCGCCGCCTCTTTGCCATGAAGCGGGCTGGGCTGCCGCCGATTGTCACACACAACATGGTCAACGACCACGACGATCCTGTCTTGAACCAGATCCGACGCGTGCAGCTCTTCAACCACCCGTCTGATCGTGTCAAGATTGTGTTCCACCCCGAATTCCTGAACTCGGCCAACCCGGTGCTGCCTCTCGACTACGACGACTTTGTGCGCGGCTGTCATATGGGCATCTTTCCTTCCTACTACGAGCCATGGGGTTACACGCCCGCAGAGTGCACCGTCATGGGTGTGCCCAGCATCACAACCAATCTGTCTGGATTTGGTTGCTACATGGAGGAGCTGATTGAGAACTCGAGCGACTATGGCATCTACATTGTCGATCGTCGAACAAAGGGTGTAGACGACTCCGTCAACCAGCTCACCTCTTACATGTATGAGTTTTGCGGCAAAAGCCGACGTCAGCGAATCAATCAGCGAAATCGAACCGAGCGGCTTAGCGACCTGCTTGACTGGAAGCGAATGGGCATGGAGTACGTCAAGGCTCGTCAGTTGGCCTTGCGCCGAGCATACCCGGACTCGTTCGCGGGCGACGAAGATCCCGAAGACTATATTCCCGGCGTGGAGCAGAAGATATCCCGACCCTTTTCCGTCCCAGGATCACCACGAGATCGAAGCGGCATGATGACACCTGGAGACTTTGCCAGTTTGCAGGAAAGCCACGAGGGGTTGAGCACAGAGGATTATGTTGCGTGGAAACTGCCGTGAGTACCACACCCATCTCTTCGCCTTAACAAAAAAAAAATATGCCTCTTCTTCTTTGCGAGAGCTGTTTGATTAATCATGAACCGCGCCATCTAGTGATGAAGAGGACCCAGACGAATATCCCTTCCCACTGACATTGCGAACGAAGCAGTCCGGGGTGGAGAGTCCGTTACCCCCTGGTGCGCTGAATGGAAACTAACTGCATAGCGACAGAGCGAAATTTGTTGTGGTTTTTGTACAACTATTTCTGATTTTGTGATTTTGAGTCTTGTCAATCTGGTCGTGTTTGCATTTCCATTAAAATGTACGTGTGTTTTTGTCTTTCTGTGCATAATGGTAAAATATATTGGAAGCGGAAGACGGGAGAATTATTGGACTGAGGATGTCGACCATAGCATTTGTTTTCTTTTCTTGTTCTTCTTTTTTCGCTTTTCAATCTAGCTGAATAATGAATACTAAGTCATCTTGGCTGTGAGGGAATCTTATGGTCTGCGTTCTACTAATGCTTCGTGCACGAACGGTGTGTTCCAAAAATAGGTGGAAAGCGTTGTCTCAAGGAAATATGATGTCTGATTGCGCAAACCTGGTGTCTCGAATCTCTGCGAAAGGAGACTTCACGTTTCAAGCCTTGGATCAAGATTTATGCCATATGCGACGTATAGCACTAGCCATGCGGCAGGCCACGACAACATACCCCGGGGCGAAAGCACACAGGCCGATGCCTGCTTCTCCATGCCGTGACAATCTAAATATACAATGAGGCAAAGACAACCGCAGGCACACCTATTGCACACATAGTGGTATCATGTCCAGGTTCAGAACGGCCGGCATCGTATCACCTTCTGCCGGTCGTACCTGTGCCAAGTTGCGCAACTTCCTGCCAGAGCAAGCATCGCATCGCATCGTCTAGATGGGTTTTACTTGCTTGACATAGGTGCGCGTGGTCGGACAATACAGTTGCACTGATTTTGTGTGTGTGTGTGTATATATCGACCTTTAATATATAGACATATACATATGCATGCACAACATCGACGTCAAAAAGTCTCGGCAGCCACTACACAGGGTTTCCCCGGCACAAACAGCCCGCGCCGCCTCACCAATACGAGCACCCAGAATGAACGAATCTCCAGGTTGCCCTTGCCATTATTATTTTTTGTTATTTTTTTTTCAAGCTCACCACCAGTTTTCGGCAAGACCGGCACTTTTTTTTTCCCCCTTAGACCACGCTCTCTGTGCCGCCCGGCCCGACATGAAGCAGCAATGAACAAAATGAAGGGATTCTAAATAATTCATTATTTCCCGTGTTACTTACACCGCACACCACCTCATAGCTTACCTCCCATGACATTTCAAGGGCATTTCACACATTTGATTCGCTGCATCTATTGACGGATTTATTCATCTATATGTGTACATACATACTACACGCAGGTGAATGTCGTCATCATCAATAGAGTATCCGATCGCTTCTCCTAGTTGATTGCGTACCGGTCTGTATATGTAGATATTCAAACTGCACGGGGGCTGGGGTTATGTGCTCATGCGTATTCATTGATCTACCTGTTTATCCTCACTCCATTATCAATCTGTCATTGTCCAAAAATGAAGAAACAAGAAGAAGAAAAAATAAATCCCCGAACCCCGTCCCATAAGTGCCCGTCCCTCGAGTCCCGCACCGCGAAGTGAATGACGCGGCCGAAAAAAAAAATGACAAAATAAATCCCGGCATTCCAACTCCCGGGAATGGATTGACATTTCATTCAGGATTTTTTCCCCGGACCTGGACGGGTGGAGTGCAGAACAGGGTCAGGCACATGGGGAATTCAGAGTCCGGGCCCCCTTTTCCATCGTCTGTCGCACCCCCCCCCCCTTTCTTTCGCCAATAAAAAAAAGGACATCTGCCGCGTCCAATGGCCAATGTCTAATATCCCATGTCTCATGTTTTTTTTTTCCTTCTTAAATATGGTAATCATGTTTGGGACAGGCTGCCAGGTGTTTCATTTCACGTCACCGTAGCACCGAGTAGCTTTGGATTTAGGTTATCTTCCCGGGACGGTCAAGTATTCTTTGTGTATTTTTTTTTTATTTTTATTTTTTGCATATTTTTAGTAGTATTACTGCTACTATTCTTATCATCGTCACGAGCATTCATGGCTTTATTCGCGTTTTCTAGATGGCTCTTGTCGTGCCTGTAGTTGTCCAACTGTAGACCTCGAGGCGGCGGGCATCAACGCGGGATTTCCATGGACGCAGAGACGGAAGAATGAAGAAGGAATGAGAGGAGAGGAAAAGGGACCTGGTCAAGATGATCGGTTCGTGGTCAAGTCGCTAGTCGCTAGTCGGCGCCTCTCGCCCTTCTCCCCCCTGCAGAAGGGAATAGCTCTGGACCGGGCGGACGGGCATGTCGGCAATATTAATATCACTAGCGTGTCAAGTCACTCGATGGTGATATCTGACCACCTGATATTGTTTGTCTCCCCCCTTCCCCGGGCGGGAAAAATTCGCGTGGAGGAAAGACAAAACAGACAAGACAAAGCAGCGGTGGCCATGCCTCCCCGGTTCAGCCAGCTGGATTTTCGGCAGCGAAATGAACCATGTTTTGAAGAGTCGAGGCGTGCAACCATGCCGATCCATCTCCATGTATCCATGTATCACACAGTGCAGAGCGTAGAGTGGCGTCGAGAGGATGCAATGATGAGCTGAGGGAAGGGATCCGGGCGAAGGCGGGCCGAGGGAACAAGAACAAGACGGAATTTACAATTCACAAGGACGGATATCAGATGGACAATGCGGCACGGGGTGTTGGACGTTGGACGTTGGACGTTGGACGTTGGACGTCGGACGTCGGATGTTTGTATGTATGTACATACGTACGTACATCCATGTGTGCAGTCCATGCATCCGGTCTGAGCAAAATCAAAGTCAAGTCGTGCGTCGTATTCGCAAGTACCCAAGTACCAGGTACCTAGGCACACACAGTTGTGTGCATCCTCGGAGCGCGAGCCGAGATGGCCACGCATGGCATTCACATGATGTGACAAACACGAAGAGACATATGATCAAGCGAGAAAAAAAAGAAAAGAAAAAAAAGAAAAGAAAGAAAAAAAAAAGACTAAAAAAGAAAGACCACTAGCTTGCTGCAAGCGCATGGTACCTGCATGCTAATCTTTTCCCGCCCGCACGGAGTTTTGCATTTTGTGGTGTTTCGCTAGACCATAGGCCCCTTCTTTTCTATTGCTTTTGCTTTTTCTCCCTTTTTCTTTTTTCCCACCCTTGTCTTTCTTTTTTTGCCTTTTATCTCTTGCTTTTTTCATCTCATGATGCACCGACACAGCACGTGTGCTGAAGAAATGCCAGGCGCCGGAAGTACAACAAAAAGAAAAACAAAAAAGAAAAAAAAAAAGGAAAAAAATCCCTCATGACAAAACCCCGGCACCCGCCGCAGTTGGCTACCCTGCCAAAAATTGTGCATATCCATCTCTTTCCTGTATGTCGTACATGCTGTGTGTAACTCGGAGTGGAAATGACGGCCCCCTTTTTTTTTTTATTATTATTATTATTCTTTCTCAACAGCCCACCGACGCCAACGCACAAAACCATCACGAGAAACCAAAGAAAGCCAACAACCCAGAATATATACACGTGTACATAAGCGACCCTAAAAAAACTTGTCACAACGAAAAAGGGGGAAATAGAGGACTATGCAGCAGCGGCAGCATTTTCTCGGAGATTTTTTTTTTGACAAACATACACATGTACATACATACAATATGTATATTTTTCACCGACGTAGAGTACTCATCCTAGACGCGCGAGAACGGCACGTTTGTAAACGCGCGGGCGGCAGCGCGGGCGACTAGGTCCCCCAGGCAGGGGTAAAGGACCCACTTGTCCTGGCAATGATGTGCAGATTGTATGTACAGTGGGATGACATGATGTATGTATATATATGTAGGTACATATGAATGGACACGGGAATATCTTGTACTGCGCTGCGAACCGTGACTGCGGCCAAATAATACCCTGAATCGGCAGCCTTTTTAAAAGTAGAAACAAATACAGACAAAAGAAGGAACAAAGAGAGACGAAAAAAAAAAAAAAAACAGACAGACAATTGACAAATACTTATACACAATGTCCCTCTGGTTCTTTGCCTCATCTTCTCTGCGCGCGTACTCGTCACACGTAACACCAATACCAAGAATCACCCACGAGCCACGATCGAAAAAAAAAAAACAGGCGAAGAATAAAAAACGGAACATGATCAACACAAGAAAATGCAGGGAAAAAAAAGGGGGCACGCGAGACAAGAGAAAGAGAAAAACAAGGTTCGTCTTGAACTCAGGTTAGGCGTGGAAACGGCAGCAAAGATATGTCCCGTGCCCGACTCCCTCTTCGCAGTTCACTTCCAATGCATTGAATATGCGTGCATACCTACGTACGTATGTTGGTTCGCAAGTTGACAAGTTGTATACCTCAGACAGGTTGAGTTGAGCATCTTTTTGCTTCGTCGTACCGGGTCACCCCTGCTCTCTCCGTTTCTCGAATAGGATAACCGAAATAAGTAAAAAAGAAATTACCCACCACATTACTACCTGGGTAGAGAGGTGGTATTGAGGCCATTGCCGGCATGGCTCCATTGGCTCGCTTTATCCACGGTCTGCTTGCATGCTGCATGCATGCTGCATGTCGCACTTCTCTGGCAGATCAGAAAAAAGAAACGAAAAGAAATAAAAATAAAAATAAAAAGTAAAAAATAAAACGTGCAGCCATGGCCACAGCGCGGGAAATGAAACCTTGCTTAACCACATGCGCACACGCGCACGAATACAAGTTGGATCCTGGATCCCAAAAGATTGTCTCTTGACCGCTTCAACAACAAAATAACGACTGATATAATAATTATTCTTTTGGATTGTAAGCCTATAGGCTAGCTTTGCAGACAGGTATCCTACCAAGTACACAGCATTTCGATATGTCCTCTTCCCCTGCCTGGCCATGTAGTCTCGGCATGGCGAAAAACAAATTTCCTGTTTGATTCCACCAAAACGCCAAATCACAAAAGCTTCCTATCCCTCTCCAGAATGTATGCTCGCCCAATAAACACTAAGGGTACTGGGTACTGCCAGGTATTTCTCGTACGCCAAGGTTTCACAAGAAGAAAAGAACCAGTCTCTCAAAATCAAGTATGGAAAAAGTGATACCGGAGAGGGACAGAGGGGGCCCATCTCGTGGTGCAATTTGGCCCGCAAACCCCTTGTGGGACAGCACTACGCCGCGCCATCAACCAAGAAATTAAATAAAATAAAAAAGTGCACGTCAAAGACTGTAACGAAAAAAAAGCAGCCGCGTCATGAGTCATAAGTGAAAACGCTCCTCCCCTAGTCCAGCATCAATTGCTCGCTCATGCCCGGACGCTCCGTTGTCGACCCAACGACAATCCCGATCGAAATCGATTCTTTGGTGGTGATTTGGGACTTGACACTTCGATTCTTGATATCGGATGGAGCGTGTTCCTCTTGGCGCTTCGAATTATGTCCTGGTAGCTAACCAGCGAGGGCGTCGGAGGCTCCATGCAGATACTCTCGCGAGGGTCGTTTTCCTCTTGAACCTCCCCCACTTGCTCCATGGGTGAAATGTGACTTTCGCCTGGTTGTTGCAAGTTCTGCTTGCTACGCTTCTTTACCAGATTCAGAGTCCTTCGGAACATGGCCGTTGGTGTTTTGGGCGTACGGGCGGACTGGGGAAAGTCATCGTCGCCTTTGGAATACGGATCAATCTGTAAGAACCCAGGTCGCTTCTTCGCAACGCTACTAGCTGTAATCATACTGCTTGATCGCGGCGGACGATTAAATGCTGCTGAGCTCAGAGAGGTGGAAGAAATGGATCGAGGACGGCTCAGGGCAGGTTCGGTTGATGTTCGCAGGATGCCGGACCCAGTCTGCTGCTGACCGTTGCTGGAGCTTGGTGAAATCGATCTTCGTGGAGACATGGTGACGATAGACGGCTTGCCATAGAAAATGACTGCTACGAGGCGAGCTGTGTCCTCGCGGCTAACTCGTCGCTCCGTCGTCTTTGCTGGCTTCTCGCTGTCTGACTCAAGCTCCTCGGCAAAGTCGGAGAAGTCGTCGGCCGAGGAAGATGGATCCTCTTCTGATGACAGATATAATTGGTGGGGTGCGGCGTGTGGTAGCATAGGTCGCTCACTAGTTATCGTCTTTTTTGGCGGAATGGGCATGGTGAGTCGTGAAACTCGCCTCGCACTTCGGGGAGGCAACATTGGAGCCTCATCACCAGTGGTAAGGTTGTAGCTGTCGATGCTGCTGCTGCTGCCGCTGCTGCTGATGTTGTCGATTGATAGCATCTTGATGTTCTTGTTCTTGTTGTTGTTGCTATTGTGATTGTTGTCGTCTTGGTTGATCATGTGATGTCGTTCTGTCTGCGATGATGATTCTTTGTCTGTGCTACTATCGCTGCTGCTGGCGCTGCTAATAGTGCTGTTGAACTCGTGGCTGATGGAAACCCGTTCCTGCAGGTTTTCCTCCCTTTTATCACTTTGGTGGACGCTTTGCGAGAGGCCAGGTTGATCTTGGGTTATGCGGTGATGATTATATGAGCTGGGTCCAGAGGTCGAAGTCAAGGATGCGGGCGAGGAGGAAGCAGAGGAGCAGACGGAGCTTCCTCTATAAAGCATGTCCGAGTGCGCTTGACTGGTGACAGGACCATCCGATGTGGACTGCTCGACTGGAATGGGGCTCGCGCGGTTTCGGGATTCTTCTGGTAGGAGCGGCATGGCTGACAAGTGTTTTGAGTGGATGGCTTGAAACTGTAATGCAGAGGAATTTTTGTGGATGCTGTAAGTGAAAAAAGGTGTGAGGTGTGTGAAGTAAGTGGCTCCTTGACCTATACACCTCTTGGTATGTGTTTCGGAAGTCAACTCTCCCAAGGATTGAACCGTGAGACAGAGGATTGGGACGAAAAAAAAGAGGGGGGGGGGGTCTGTGTGGTGCTTAGGAACAGAAAGAACCGCGTCCTTGCGCCTTCCTGGTTTGTGGAAGGATTCCAAATCGGAGTGTTGTGTCTGGTATCAAATCCTTTGTCGATTTTTCGACACGCAGTCTTACAATAGTTGGGAGTGAAAGATTGTATACATGAAAGAAAGTTTAAATATAGAGTAGTATACGGGAGGGACGGCCAGGCGCATCAGACACACACTGGCTGGTGCAGAGTCGAGTGTATGTTCGTATAAGTGTCAAGTGCCTGTCTGTCTGTCGTCTGTCGTCTGTCGTCTGTTGTCTGTCGTTGAAACAAGGGAAAGGAATTCAATAATGAGGGACGACGGTCAAATGTTGCAAGGGAGAGTCGTAAGAACCGAGTTGGCGTGGTTGAAGGCAGAGCACAGGAATGTTGTAAGCGCGGCGGGCTATGGACTCCCTAGATGTTCGGGAATGGCGATGGAATGTGAAGACGCTCGAGAGAGAGCATATGGCATGAAGATACGGAGTCATGTATGGAAAGAAGGAGTTGGGAGGCGTCGACGAGATATGGAACCACGGCAGCGGCGGCCAACAAGCAAGTATGTACAAAACCGCTGGGCCAGGTCACCGCAGCCAGGTTCATGTACCCATGTGCACGCGCGATGGGTGGTGATGATTGACCAACCCCACCCACCACTCTAGTACCAGGTACTAGCACCTACCCTTCCTAGTAGGAATAAGACGGTTTCTCTTGTTCGAGCCAAACATCCTGCCATCTCAGGACCCCAGTTTGCGAGATGCGAGGGATCAAGGTGCGGGTTGAGATGGCGTGTTCCGCAAGACGTCCCTGGCAGCATTCTGCGGAAGGTGGCTACCGTGCCAGCTGGGCATTGCGCACTGGGTACAAGCACTAGTGTCTGGTCGGATGATGCGACTCGAGTGCCTGACTTGACTGCAGGTCGGTCGGTGCGCGCCAGGCCAGGCACGTCGACGCGACTTGATCCATGGTCCGGTCCAGTCCGGTCCAGTCCGGTCCAGTCCGGTCCAGCCTGGCCCAACAAGCCTGAAGTAAAGCAACCGGCAGAAGCAGACATGCTGCCTAAATTCATGGACCACGGCGGCATGAGTGAGTGCGACCGCGACAGTGACAACGAAGCGCAATGGGCTGGAGGCTGGAGGTGGGAGGCTGGAGGCTGGCGGCGGGAGGCGGGAGCGGAGGGCGGGAGGCTGGACCAGTATTGTTCTGTACGGACGCGCATTCTATGTGTGCATCGAGGCAAAGAAATGCCGATGGCATATACGTTGTGTGCGTATAATGTATAATGTATAATGGAAATTGTCTCGATCGAATCTATGGTCGATTGCATGGACGAGTCGGAATACCTCGGATGCCGGCCGTCGTTCATGCACAGAGCACTCCGACCAGTCAGCATCATTAGTGATGCAACATGAACTTTTTGGTTCGAAATTCGCACAGCACGCTAGTATATCAAGGTACCTGATATACATACATGCATACATAGTATGTACATATGTACATGGAAATACAATGCGGCAGGTAGTAGTCGCGAGCGTCGGGGCACGGATGGGAAGGAACGTTCCTCGTCGCTTCATCGCTTGATCGCTTCGATCTTCAATCTTCAATCTTCAATCTTCAATTGTTGCCACTACCAGACTTTTACATGTGGGCCGACACTGCTGCCCAGCAACCTGCAACTTGACATGGATAGATTGAAACGATTGTGCCTCGTCCTCGTCGTCCTCGTGCTCTTGGTTCTTCTTTCCTCCAACATCGCGCGCGCATGCGCACTGTATTTCACCATTCGAAAAGCCTCCCGGGAGTCGCAATGTGTCTGGTTGCTATTTGCAGACGTCAGCTAGGTCATGGCCAGGGTGGTGGGAAGCGAAGCTGGCTAATTGCCTTTGCCCGGTAATATTGGATGGATGCTTCTTTCATTTTTCACGAAAGCTCACATGTCCTGCTCACGCGGCCTAGGCTCTCTTTAGCCGGAACGACTGAGATTGTTAGACTGGGTCTAATCAGACTTCTCCGCCGCCGCCAGATGTCTACTGCCACTCTCTGTGACCAGTCGCTTGCTTCGCTACCAGAGCTTTTGTGCGGCCGATGAGGCTTATCCCCAGCCCTGTCAAGTACGAACAGCCGTTTCAAGATTGGTTCGGGAAACACAATTCCCCTACTGTCATTACATCAGCAGTCGGCCACGGAACGGAATCAAGTGACCCTCACAACAGAAAATGTACGCAGAGACATGTCAAACCCGCGTGCGTGTGGATCGCTTTGTCCTTTGATTGGCCGTCTCTCGGCTCCCAAGAACATGATGGATGACTGACGGCAACAAAATCAATGGTGAGGATTGGGCATTCCCGAAATGCCTTTCACTACTTTGCCACTCTACCGAAACATGGCTGCCTGCCACTTTACCTCTGAAAGGAAGCGAGACACCTTCCTGTTCCTCTGCAAAGCGTCGAGAAACTAGATCAACGGCGGCTTTTGGCCGCCCACATCATCATCGTTCTCTCTTGCGAGTGGCAATGAATGAGAGGGTGGACAGAGTTGATGAGTCTAACCAAGAAGACAACTTTGCACGTACTGTGTACAGTATGTGAAACAACCCTGTTTTTTCTACCTGCATAATGAACTGTAATAATGGAGAAGTGCTATACTCTTACGCTCTTACGACGATCGTTTGCAAGTGCTCCTCCCACCGTCCTTTTCGCGAATGACGATGGGACGTCAATCCCTGACATGAGACCCTTTTTATTTTTAGCCTCATTTCTGACCTTGTGTTCTTTTTTTTTCTTTGCCAGGCTCTGCAAACATGCATGCTTGCACCGCTTCTTTGAGGTGTGTGTGTGTTTCTTTTTTTCTTTTTTTTTTTTTTTTGGGAGGGGGGGATTTGTTTCGGTATCCCACCGGCTGTCTATCATCGTGACACATACACGATTCATAGACCTAGTTATCCCCGCCCCCCACTCAATTGAACTCGAGATAGCATCAACCAGGCCGCGGCCTAGAAGGAAAAAATCCTTGGGCCGCCTCCCGCCCCTTGATTAAGCTTCTTGAACTTGCAGCCTCTGCAGGACTCATTTTGATTGGACTGATAACCAAATAGCAAGACTCGTGCCCGAGGTGACACGACAGCCCGAAGGTGGCACTTTTTTTATTGTCATGTCTTCGGTAACTGATTTCTCGACGTTCGCAGCGCAGCATTCTTGGGGGTTGTCGGCTGGTCTTGGCAGACTGTATTGTTGTGGTGTTCGGCGTATCTCACACACTCACACAACCGCGCTACCGAAAGGGCAGGCGAAAATCGATTCCTTGTTTGGGACGTTTCTTCTGTCAAGAGGGATACGCAGGTACGAAAGAAGAAACACAATGAAAGAATTCATCGTCTCTTGCACGCGCGGAGTGGTGTATCAGGGGCGCGGGTGCGGGTGCGGGTGCAGCAGCGTACGACGCTAGTCCTCCATGCCTACAACAATGTGTACGGACCAACCTCGCCACAGTTCCCATGACTCCTCCGGGCATAATGATGATGATGATGATGATGATGATGACGATATCTGGCTCAGCTTGCAAGGGACGGCGCTTGTATCAGGAATTAAGAGGGGCCCGAGGCACGTATTGAAGGGACATGAATGGAATATCCATGCTAGCATAGCAGTGGCACGGCAACCCCGCAGTGCACAGCACAGTGCACCAGCACTACCAAGGACGATTCGAAGGAATGCCAGCAGAATGCCAGCAGCAGCCCACCTCGGTGCGTTTCGCCTATGGGATAGGTGCAAGGTCCGCCATGAGACCAGACCGACTTTTCCATCTCTGCGCTATATCGCAGGCCTTGGCCCTTTTTGGGGCTCAAGTGCTGGCTCATGGGAAGGGAACGATTCGCTGCGAAGATGACCCCGTTTTAGCCGGGGGGAGGTACCCCCTTTTCCCCCTCTTTCACATGGTGATGGATGGTCTTGATTGTTGGCCCAGCCTCTCGATTGTAAGTCGAGGCACGTGTTTATAGCAACGACGGGCGCCGCTGGCATGAAGCAAATGGTTCATCTACTACAGAGGGTAACATGGTGACGTAGGGATATTGAATTGTGTTGTATGTACATACATACATAGTATGTACATATGTACATATGTATGTACATATTGTATGTATCTGCGATGCATTCATGGTCACATTATGGCACACGGCGATGGCCAAGTTTCCCTGACTCAAGTACCTCTTGAGATGCTCTTACTCACAGATTGAAAGACGGAAAGACGGCAACATGGCATTACTAGCCATCATGGGCCCTGGTAGCTGTCAGACATGCATGCAATGGACGTACATATGTATATTGTATATATTATATAGGTACGTATCTTACTAAACGCCATCCGGCCACAGAGGGCGTGCAACACATGGGGTCCAGGAGTGAGTGTTCCTTTCTTCTTTTCTTTCTACGGTTCAATGGTTCTACGGTTTGATGACTCGATAGGCGAGATAGCCGAGGGACAAGGACAATAGAGGATGGCGGAGGGTGGGAGACCGAACGGTAAGAGACTAGCCGGATTGATGCCTTGCTCCGGACTCCGTATATCATGTATGGACGGGTCTGTGCGGGCGGCATTGGAGCAGTGGTTTCCTTTTTTTTTTTTTTTTCTGAAAAAGGCCGACCAACTACATAATAATACAACAATGGATGTTGGCATGTTTTTGGCATGTGGCGGTACTGTTTTGTCGTCATTGTCGCCTGCCACATGTGCATACAGACTACATTATGTACACCCTCGGGAACATGCGTCAAGGCGACCAAGTTGTAGCATGCGGGCGGGAGGGTACCTACGTATTTAAGATGCATGTATTATGTACATTTGCCGAGTGTGCGCGTTGCATGTCACATTTCATTTCTCACAATTCATATTTTCGCTTTTCGCATTAACATGGCCAGTTCGCCGGACTCGGCGTGTGCAAAGAGTGGACCACGGGCGCGCACCGACAAGATGAAACGACGGAGAGGGCGTTGCCTAATGTAATGCAACGGATAATCAAATGCAACAAGCGCGACGATGCGAAAATGCAGGAAAAACAGATGCCTACCTGAACATATTTTTTTGGTCCACAATGCTCCCAGCAGCAGATGTGATGCAACGTGGCCGCGGAATAGGCGACACATTTGTTGATTTGGGTCCATGGCGTGATGTCCGAATCGTCTTGTTTTTCTTGTTGATTTTTTATTTTGTTCTTTCTTGTCTCTTCTCCTCCTGCCTCGCCTTGCGACGACGACGAGACACATCCATCTCTCTGCGCGTCATCGGGTTGCAGTGCATTCTGATGTCGGGTATCCCCGTAGGATCAAATCACGCTCCCTCCGTCCTCCGTCGTGCCTGCCTGCCTGCATCGGACGCCCGCGAGGCGTGGCTGGTGAAACGTGGCTCCGGAGAGGGGACCGGGTGGCGGGGAATCCATGATCCCCGATCTAGTCATGCACACTGAGAACCCTTTTTTTTTCGATAGGTATCTTCCCTTTCTTCGAGTAGTCTCCGTGGAGGGGGGGGGCGGCGGCGGTTGAAAGAAAAGGGAATCTATTGTTGAGGCTGGTAGTGGGGAAGAAAGGGGGAGGCGGCGCGCTTGGGCTTGACGGAGACTACGCGGAGACTGAACAAAGCAACCGGTCGACGCCACTGCACAATCTTACTGACCAATGGCAAGACGATCTGGTGAGATGACGTCGCGTGTGGCTGGGAGACGCGCTACGCCTCAATGCCCAGCTTGACCACAGGCCGAGCAGACAGTAGTCACGCCGTACTGATCTCTACGAGACTCTAGAAAGTACGGGAGACCGAGAAGTCGCGTTTGCCTTCAAGTCAGGTTCGGAACCAAAAAAAAAAAAAAAGTACATGGCTACCCTACACGCATTAGCAACCACTCCTCATGCCACGCACCAGCATATCTAGATGCCGCGGAAACAAGGAGCATGATGATCATCGTAGCGCTGCGGAGCTGCACCCCGCCGCACTGCGAGCTCGACGTTGCTTTTTCGTGCACTTGGCGATTCCGTGCAGGATGATGGATGAGAGGAGGATGGTGAGTCTGCGTGGTCCAGCGGATGATGACCACGATAACGTTACTAAGGTGCTGGATTGGGATGCGATGGATCGGGGACGAAGAATCCGCGCACAATGCATGAAGAATGTCTATTATGTACCATTTTTCAATAGAAGAAAGATGTGTCTTGGGCTATTATATTTTCCTTGAAACCTAAACGCAGACATGATTCCATATTGAACCATATTTCCACGTCAGCGCACAAGTCGATAATTACCAGGATTTCACTCCTATTTTTTTTTTATTTTTTTCCAAAAAAAAGAAGAAGAAAAAAGAAGAAGAAAAAAGAGAAAGAAAGAAAAGAAAGTATAGAACGACTTCAAATCCCAGAATCCCAGGTCCATATTTTATTTTTAGAAAAAAAAAGGGGGGGCAGAACGAGAAACAGACTGACGTTATGCCATGAACCGGACTCGTCTTCCCTGGGCTATTCTTCAAAGATTGGCCAAGACATGTCCAGCATGATGGAGATATTATCTCATAGACTTGCGTGTCTCGGCATTCTCGGCCCTACGCTTTATATATAGGAAAAAAGAAAAAAGAAAAGAAAAAAGAAAAGAAAAAAAAAGAAAAAAAAAAGGCAAGGCGAAAGAAGGGAGAGAAAAGGGAGGATATTTCGGCTCAAGTGCCGCCATGACGAAACATATTATCATAAAGTGACGTCTCTGCTTTCCAAACTGCTGTGGTAATTAACGTTATTATTATAGCGTTGAATATTCTTACGCAGACTACCGCTAGAATAAAGTAGTATTGACAAGTGACGTCTTCTAATGTAATAACGAAATAATATCGACATCTAAGGACGTTGGAATATTTCTTTTTAAACTGCTGCAACCTTCATCGTGTTACTATCCAATCTTTGCCCTGCCGAACTGCTTAAATGCCGGAATAGTATCGCTATTATATACCATTCTATTATCACAAGGTGACGTCTCTGCTTTCGAAACTGCCGTGGTAATTAATAACATGTGTTATTATTGTAGAATGTTCTTGCGCAGACTGCTGCTATAATAAAATAGCATTATGACAAGTGACGTCTTCGCTCACGCAATAACGAAATAAATTCAAGGACGTTGGAAAATTTCTTTATAAACTGCTGCAACCCTCATCGTGTATTCATCCAATCTTTGCCCACCTGCGAATAACGGAATAGTATCGCCATCATATACCTTTCAAGTCCCCGGCAGAAACCTCGACGGACCAGCATTGAACAGTGACAAATCGCCCACCTCTTTCCATAAACAATATATACCCCGCGTTACTATATACAGTGGCCAAACCACCAATCATTGTGTGTTTCGTCTTGAATTAGCATGTTCATCATTCTGATGCAGCTGTACTCTACCATAAAACCATATTCGCTTCATAGTGTATCAATTAGACAAATTTGAACCTCACTTCCCATTCTCCATTCTCCGTTCTCCGCCCTCAGTCCTCTATTCTCTATCTTCCGTCTCTCGTCTCCCACTCAGCTAGCCTGTCTGCCCATTGTCAAATCCTCCAGAACGCTTTCTTCGTCTTCACAAAACTGGCCGCTTATACTCCGTTCCACATCGTTCGGTTCCGTTCGTTCCTGACACCCCCACTACTTCGTGGTCGCTGGTAATCCGAGCCACCTGGTACCGGGACAGATCCAAGTGAAAAGGCTTCTTGTGGCCCCGGACCGCTGGGGATGGGCAGAAAACTGCCTGTGCCATTGCCAATCAATACACTACGTCGTGCTTCGCCGCGATCCCATCCTTGCCCCGCCACGTCGGCAGCCAACCCAAAGCTGCTCTTTGGTCGGTGTCGTGACGTGGTGGCTGGTTCCTTGACCGAACTTATGGGAGCGAAATTCCACTGGCCGGAATCAAGATTCTTGGTGTATACCTCTAGAGTTTGTCTCAATGGCACCGTCGACCCTGCTGCACCTCCCCTACCGCCACCAGCCGCCTGGACAAAGGGGTTGTTGGAGCTGAGCCTTCCGTTGATGTTGTCGGGATTTGCTAGGTTGGAAAGGCTAGATATGCTGCCTTTGCTGTTGTTGTTTCGCCGCGTTGGGGACAAGGACCCATTCCCAAAGGGAGATACACGCACAGAAGGCGGGCGGTGGGAAGCTGAACAGGTCGATTCTGAACGATTTCGCCCAGCAGCAGAAGGAGAACCATATGTTGGTGTCGTCGGCGGCACGTTTTGGAGTGAATTCGGAAAATTTTCATCAAGTACATAAAGTCTGCGCAATCGGGGCAGATATCCTGCCGAGACCGAGTTTGAGAGGTACGTGTAATATCCTTGGGTCGCAAAGGGCCCCGCCGAGGAGTCGGCAGATATCTCGTAGCGAAAAGTTCTGATCCGTCGGTGCATCAAAGGCTGAACCCCAGCACCCGTTGGAAACGAGTCCCTGACCGTGGCTTGGATGGCCAGCGTCTTGAGCGATGGCGCCATGGCAAGGACTTCTTGCAACTTCCAGGGCTGTATGCCCGTATCCTTGAGCGTGAGGACCCTGAGGGACTTTTGTGTCTCGTAGAACGACAGGTAATCCATCAGTCCAACTGATGTAAGGCTGGGGGTATCCTTGAGCACCAACTCCTCGAGCGCAGGAAGGGGAGGTAGATTTTCGTCGGGAGCGAGGACCTCATCGGAAAGACTATATGTCTCGGCGACTTTGAGGGCACGGAGATGGGGCAGACATGTCAAGACCCCTCTCAAAATTTTGGGGTCAACTTTCAATCGCTTTAATTCCAACACCTCGAGGCATGACCAGATCTGGCCAGACATGAGCGTTTGAAAACTGTTTTCGGAGCCGCCCAGGAAGGTCGTCTTGCGAAGGTTAGGGCATCGCGCCTGAACCTCTAATCGCAACGTGGCATACATCGGTTCATCGGAGAACATGCCCTCTGGGAGATCAACATACTTCAAGTTGGGTAGCACAGCAATAGTTTGTGCCAACTCAACATGATATGACTCGCGAATCATATAAGGCGTCTTGAGAAACTGCACCGTCTTGCCAAGTCTAGTCGGGTCGTCTCGAACCGTTCGTCGCAGGAGCCTCAATCGTGCAAGCGCCGGATCTTCAGGAATTCCGTTTCTGTCAAATCTCGACTTCTTTTTTCGACGCTCTGCGAGATAAACCTCAAGCTTGCAGTAGTGGACGGGATCGATTCGAACGCTATGATACCTACGTGACGTCAGAAAAGAGTGAGTGCCATGAACTTGAAGAAAACGATAGAAGGAAAAAAGGGACGACTAAAGCTGAGCATATAACCCAATTCTCTTTGAGGGGATAGAGGGTATCCCGAGAGAGCGAACAGCACATAAAAAAGGTGTGTCAACGGAGTGAAAAAAAACTTACAAGATCTTTATCGCAACCTCTCTCCATGCCCGGTTCACCAGTACACACCGCGACAAGTCACGCAAATCGCAAAGCATGCACCCCTTTTCAGCGCTCTCCTCGCACGTTTCGTAGCTCTCATCCAAAGCATGAGGGCAAACAAAGGTGAAGATCCGCGAGAGGACCTTGGCCGGTAACGCCGCTAACAGCTGAGCGGAGAATCGTGTCGGGGGAAAGACGTTTGTATCCAGACGTGAGGGTCTGAATTCGTCTGGGATAGGTGATGTCCGGCCATCTTTCTTCTTGTCTTTCCTGCGAAAGGGTAATCTCATGATGTGAATTTTTCTTTTCTTCCTTCTTTTTTCTATGCCTCCTTTCTACCTTGCAGAAAAGATGGTGAGAAAGATTCAAGGGGGGGGGGGGGGGGGTTCAGTTCAATCCTAGTGAACCGTGGACAAGCCGTGGAAGGAAAAAAAAAGGCGTCACTTGTCGATGCAGCCCACAAATTGGGTTGTTGCGCGGCGGTGTGAGATGTTTGCCTGCTGATGACAGCTTGTGTGGTGGAGATGAGAGGAACTAGGACTTTCGTCTGTTTGATCCGTGGATGAGTTATGGACGACCGTTTGTTTGACAAACGGATTTGATGACGGCTGCCAAGAGGTTACGAACAATGAATTTCAAGCAAAGAGATTGGGAGAACGGGGGGGGGGAGACAAGGTGAGTTGTTGCGGCTCGTAGCGTCCCGTCGAACAAGGTTTTATGAAATCTATCCATCACACAGACCGGACAGCGCTTCACACCACGCACGTCCAAGAGCAGACGGATGGCTTGCTGCTTCTTCTGGTCAGTTGGACTTGGCCCCGCGGACACAGGCCCGGCTGCTTCACGGTGTCTGGTTTTTTTTTATCCGTGCTGTCTTGTGAGCCTGCAGCCACGCCAGCCTGTCACTGGTCTCTTGTTGCCTGCCTGCCTGCTGTCTCTCTGTCTGTCTCTCTGCCTGTCTGGCTGGTCGTCTCACCAGCTGCAGAAACTGTCGTGATACGTCGACGGCTTGTCCCCTCTTCCACCCCCTTCCGGGGGGCGCCTGGGGGCAACCGACCAACTGGTCCGTTGGGCCTTCCTCCAATTTGGCCCGTTCTCGCCCGTTCTTGCCTGTCTGGTTGTCTGCCTCTTCCCTGCGGCTCTCCGGCGTGTCGCTCTTTCACTCCCTAACCCGTCCCATTCGACTGACGGATCCTTCGGGCTTCGGGGTGTGAAGGGGATCAAAGTAAAATGAACACCAACATCAAAGGTCAGCTGGAGGAACACTTTAATGTTGCTAATTTGGTAGGCGGTCGTTCTACGGGCGGGTAAAGAGGGGAAGGGCTCAGCGATTCAATGCCAGCTCCAGCTCCCGCCCCGACAGCCAGATTGCACGTGGTGCCAGGTGCCGGCCGCCGTGTGCCAGATGCACCCTCCCAACAGAGACAACAGCGCAGGGCAAAGCCCAATGTCCAATTGTTCGATTTTCAATCTTCGATGTTCCTTGCTCATGTGGTGGAGTGACATGGCGCTTGCCTGGGTCCCCTGCGTTGAAATGGACTAGCACCCTCCATGTCGCACCCACAAACCCACGCGCACCCACGCATCCTCGCATCCTCATATCTCGCACCAACCGACCTCGTCAAATTTGGACACGCTCTGCTCGCTCCCCTCGCTCCCCTCGCTCGACACGGTCACCGCGAGTCCCTTATGGTGTCCCTACCCCCTCGGATAATGGCAGGCGCATCCGATACCTATTGCATGCTGAGGAGGCACAAAACTAAATGCCGAAGTACCTAGCTATTCAAGCAGTAACACTGATTATTTACTATACGCATTGTTCAGTGTCAAGTTCGTACAAGTAAGTCTGGTGCTCTAAATTGAGTGCGCGCGCGACTCGCCGGCCAACAAGTCTGGTCCATCCTTTCTGTCTGTCATCTCTTCGTCTGTTCATCGACACATGCTCAATCTAATGAAAAGCGTCTGAGCTGTACCCTGGTCAGCACAAAGATTACCCGCCTCATGCACATGCATGCCCCTCGACGTGACTGGCCTTCAGAGTAAAATAGTGTCATCACAGTCGCACTCGCACTCGCGTCCGCACTAGCAACTGCAGTTCCTACAAACAAGTCCTTTATACTCTTCTAAATTGTCGCTATGCGCGCCCCGAGCCGGGAGCATGCTGTTATGTATGCACCAGTTGTACGACTACGCCACCTTTACAGCTTTCATGCACAACCTGGACTGGACTCTTGCCTGCTTGGCAACCAACCAAGTCAGCGATCCGGCCAACAAACTTCCCCTCTCATCATCTTCTTCATTCCCTGTCATGAAATTGCCTTGCACAAACCCAAACGAACCGCACAAACCGTCATCAATCAGCCAGCCAACCATCTGCCATCAAGACTGTCTAAAAAAAAGACATGAATAGAGCCTTGTCGTAAAGACACATGGACATCGTGAATCCCCCACCACGCCTGACTAGGTCTCCATCCGCGTATATTACGCCGTAGTGTCTCCAAAATAAATAAAAAAAGGATGTCGATAAAGACCGGACCAGACTTCGACTTTTGTACAGTTTCAGAAAAAATCGTCGTATAGGCCAGGCTCACTGTTCTCGATGGGCTTGTAGAGTTGTAGCCTACATTAGATAGTGGGTTGCCACATTCATTTTGAACCAATATTATCTCGAATTCGTTGCGACTGGCGCTTTGATTTCTTGCTCCCGTTTCTGTACCATGTCAGCAAGCAGGTTACTTGCCGCGACAGAGGCTGCCGGTGAGCTTTTATGCCTTGCGAGAGCGCGTAGTGGACCCTTTCGGTTTTGCACCTGTCGTGGTAGCACCATTCTTCTGACCATTTGCAGCCACGGCGGCCTGGATGTGTAAGGGGTCGGGAAGAGGAGCCTGTGACATTCGGCGGAGTGACTTGCGAGTGGTGCTTCTTGCCCCTGCCTTGTATGTGGCAAAGTAGAAGGAGATGAAGAGAACCAGGTAGGAACTGATGATAGCAATGCCAGAGAAAGCAGCAAACTCCTCGCCAGCGCACTTGCCCACATTGGGCAACCAAGGGAAATACGTCGAGGTAAAATAAGTATATGAGGCAAAGTAGACGAAGCCTGTGTACAAATATTAGCTCTGCGTTTGACTAGCCCACCTTCTTAAAGGAATCAGACATAGATACTGACCAAGATCAATGATAAATTGAATGATCTGGAGACGAGTGACCCACTCCTTCCACCAGATGCGGATGCCACGGGCACTCTGGAAATAATACCAATACATCACAACGTGCACGGTCAGGTTGAGAGTAATGGGAACCCAAGAAACCGAGGTGGAACCAATCAGCTGGGTATAGCAGAGCAGGGCGGTTGCACCGTGGTGGTAGCAATGAAGGAAGGCTATCACAAAACCTGGTCAGTGGATTCTCCCCATGAAGCAGGGACATTCATCTGCTAAGTCCAGGTTGTTTTATGACTCGAAAAAGAGAAAAAAAAATCCAAGTACTCACTAAGGGGCTTCTTCTTGAGGAATAAGAAAACCGTGTCAAGCAACTCTAGATACTTGGTGAGGTAATTGAGCTGCCATTGCTGTGTCAGTGCGAATGCCCAATGAGGCAGCGAATTGGAAGTTTTTGTCTTTCGGGTTCGGGACTCACGTAATACAGAACAACCAGGGGTTGAGTCCAACCACCATCGTGGTGACAGATGGCGTGGAAGACACCATTGTGGTAGAGTTCAGGAACGATCTGCTCAATGAAGAGGACCAGCAGGATGCCACTGATAGCGGTCAAGTAGAAGTTGTGAACAAGGAAGAGCGACTTGAGCTTGAAAGGCTCACGATTGCGCATCAACTCGCGACCACCAAAAATGATAATGTAGTAGATGACAATAAAGATGGAGGTCGACTTGAGGGTCGACATGGGCGTCTCGAAGGGTACGAAATTGAATTCCTCGGCAGGATATCCAGCCACGGCCTCCCAGGCCTTGCTAAAGATGGGCCATAAGTGGATGCCAAAGGGACGTTCGATCGAAGGCAGCGGGAGCTGCTGAAAAAGGCCGGACATGGTGACGGCTTTGTGCTCTCTGCGTTTCTCGACAGAGCAAGAAAAATTGAAGAAGGTTGAGTCAAGACCAATGGCAGCGGATGGGTGTCGAATTGACTTCGAGACAGCCGTGAGTGAAATGGATCACTAATTGCTCGGCAAAAATAGGGTTTTCTTTTCTTTTCCGAGTCGGCGGCCACGACGCGCGAACCGCTTGAGCTTGTCAGGCAGGGTTGGTCCAAGATCGGCGTCAGGCAAGGCAACGAGTGACAAGATGGAAGAAAAGAAACAAAGTGGCCAATGTGCTTTTTGTGACCAAAAAAAGCAATCGGCGGAAATGATTAATAAATTAAGTAAGATGGCGGATAGAAAAGGCGGAAATGCAGGAAAGTGAAAGAAAAGAAGGGGTCAGGGCAAGCAAGGAAGGAGGAATGGGGAGGAAAAAAAAGAAACGTCCGGTCCAAGAGAGAATCACGAGCAAGTACACATACACCCTGCAGCTGGTGTGAAGTGACCTGACGCTCCACAGGCACAGATAACTCGTGGCGCACGCACAACCAGAAGAGACGGGCACTCAGCAGTGCCAGGACGGCTGGCACGGGTACTCCGTCAACACCCCGTGTTTCCGGTCTGGCTCGACGACAAAAAGGGGAAATCTCACTGCGCCGGATCAAGCATTTTCAGATTCTGGTCCTTCTGTCCTTCTGATCCTTGGCAAATGGTGAGCGTGGTGAGCCATCTCAACAAAGTGATTGGCCGGGATTTTGGAGCCAACCAATCACCGCTCGTGACGACCTATTCCTCTTCATCCACTTTTGTTAGCGGCTGTCTGGAGTATCCGGACCTCGGAACAGATATATCACGTGAGTCAAGATAAAAGCTACCTAGCTTTGGGAGGCGGCAACCTGGCTGTCTCGGAAGTGCTGCGCGCCTCGTGATTTGCACAGTAATGCTGGAATACCAGCACTATGAGAGTTCACACCAGGCTGCCGCAAAATAACGCGCCGTCCACTCAAATCACACGGTGTGCAGCCAACTCCAGCCTTGAAGCCTCCCCAAATTGACAAGCTCAATCCATGGCTTAGTCATCCACTTCCAGCCCACTCCCACAGGCAAAGCAACTTAGCCAACCAGCCAAGCCACCCAAGACGACGAGACGAAGCAGCGAAACCGTCGTCGAAAAAACGCACATCACCACATAACCCACGTCGCCGATTCCACATCACCAGCCGACCGACAGCCAATCTCCCCTCTCCCCCGCTCGAGCCCGCATACAATGTCGTCCGTCTCTGTGTTTCGTGCCGCCGCTCGAGGCTCGATTCTTCGCGTCGCCGCTCGTCCCGCCATCAAACCCCTAATGGTGCATGCTGCCTTCAGCACTTCTCTGCCCCGACGAAGCGACCATGCCGAGGAATCATTTGATGCATTCACTGCCAGGTGAGGAATACATTGCTTGCCATTGTTTCGATGCCTGCTGTATACGGAATTGGTGCTCTTTACGTCGAGAGTACATTCTTGGCTCTTTCCCCACTCGAGCGAGGTTTGGCGATGGGGACAATGCAATTGAGCTTTCTATCAGTCCCTCTGGAAATCTTTAAGGACAACAACGTCATTCAATGTCGCGACTTTCAAATATCTGAAAGTCCCGTGCAGTGATCACGACGTTCGACACATCAATTACAACGATTTGCAATGGCAACAGCATGACCCACTAAGCTCAGTGATAAACTGACGACCTATCATTTTTTTTTTGTTAATTCAGATTCGAGAAGGAATTCGACAGCGTCCAGGATGTTTTCGAGCTTCAGGTATGATGGCTCAACCATGCGAGCATAGCCACGTCAAAGAACCGACGTCGACGTGCCAGTCCGACTAATTGTCATTGGCCAGCGCAACCTGAACAATGCTTTCGCTTACGATCTCGTCCCATCTACCTCTGTTATTGCTGCGGCTCTGAGAGCTGCCCGAAGGGTGAACGACTTTGCTACCGCCGTTCGCATCTTCGAAGGTACGTTGACGTCATTTTGTTTTTGACCCCTTAAAGCAACCCAATCCATCTTTACACTTGCTCCAATTTTTTTTCTGGCGCTCAAGTTATTTGCCGAACCGCCGCAATCCCGCTTTGGTCATTGACTGATATTTCATTGGTGACAGGCGTCAAGTCCAAGGTCGAGAGCAAGGGCCAATACGATCAATACCTGAACGAGCTCAAGAGTCTCCGGGAAGAGCTCGGCGTCCCCTTGAAGGAGGATCTGTATCCCGAGGAGAAATAAAATCGACGTTTTTTTTTATAAAACTTAGAATAAATTCGCACAAAGACTGGAGACTGGGAGGGCAAGAGAAAAAAAAGTGTAACACCATTAGTTCTGTCACTTTTTTTTTGTAAAGGAAAGAAATGATTCATAACCTTTTGTCTGCTCTCCCTGTGGTGTCTAGAAAAGCAAGGATATACACTGTCCAATCCAGTCGTTTCTTTGGTCAAGGTAGAAGGGAAGCTCACCGCGCAAGCGTGGCTAGCCAGTAGCGAGCGGCGTAGTGAGAGAAATAGACGGGACTATTTATTCGAAGCTTTTTTTTGTCTCCCACAGATTTTGTGCTACAGTACACGTCGAGTTCCGTATGCCTGCCCGGGCCGGTAATTGGTAGCTGGTGCGATGCGCAGTTCTAGCCACGAGGTGGCTCATGCAGGATCACACCCGCCGTGATTTCGCACCAGGAGCTCACTCATGAGAGCGATGCGTCACCAAACGAAAGTGCAAAAGAACGTGGCCACGACGATGGAATAATGCAACGAAATCTCGTGGTCCAACGGCCGCGTGACGCCAGACCATTCATGGTTGTGCAATACGTGAGAAACCCGTAGAGCGTTGCCCTCATTTTCGTATGAGAAACTTCCATTACTAAAAGTCTGCATTACTATACTCCATCATTTAAGCAGGACGTCTACACGAATGCACTGAAACATACACAAGTAGGACCTTGTAAGCACCAACGACGTCCGTAGCAGCAAAGTCACGAATCTGCACAAGACGTCTTTGGATAAAGCTTGACGACGTAGACACGTGGACTTGGAAAAAGTCGGATTTAACAGCGTGAGTTGATGGACAGAACAGCATAGACACACAGTTATAGTAAGACGGATGCATAGACACCGCAATTACCAGAGGATATCCTATAAACACAACTTGAAGACAACCATCATGGGCGGCCCGTAAATGGCTCGCTTCCCGCTTGCAGATGATGTACTAAACAGAAACACTGGGTATTTTTCTCGGCTCGATAAAAGCCAGCACCCGAGGAAGACAAGGAAGAAAGAAGCGAGGCGCAAACACGACACAAGAAAAAACAAAAACAAAAAAAACAAGGGGGTGGGGAAAGAAGAAGAAGAAATAAACCACTAAAATAAACATTGTCATGTTATTCTCGAAGATGATCCCTCCACCGTCCATTCCCCGGAGTCTGCGTCTGGGTCATAAATTGCACGCCAGCCAAAACGCCAGATAATGGCACGCTGCTGTCCGTCCCCGCTGGCGTGGATGTCGCCGGACTGCCCGCTCTGCTGGCCGAAGCACCGCCGCTGTTGCCAGTGCTGCTCCCATGTGCTGCTCGTCCGGTGCGAGGACTCATCAAACCCATGCGTGGGCTCCGAGGAACACTGACTTGACGTGTCTCGCGACGCCCGTTCTTGAGCAGTCGCAGTTCGTCCTTTGTGCAGTCCAATTCAATGTCTCGCTCGCGAAGCTGGGTCTTCAAGTTGCGAATTTGAAGGAGATAATGCTTCACGGCCGTATCTGCTTGAATGGCGTGCACCTTGCCCAGTGTGTCTTCTGTCTTCCTTCCGAGGTCAGTCACTTGCTCCCTGAGGTTTACATTTTCCCCTCGGAGCACGCTGGCAGCTGCCGTGGCATCTTGGTACAGACTTCGTGCGTAGTCTGCGTCTTTGTGGGCGTTTTCCAGCCGCTTTTCCAACATTTGCGTCTTTTCTCGGGCTTCTTCAAGAAGCTTCTGCGTTTGGGCCAGTAGCGTTTCTTCCGACCCATCCCGACCTGCGGTGAGCCGTGCGACAGATTCCTGCAAATTGACAATCTTCCTCTGTGCCTTTTCTGCATCTTTTTGCGCTGTTTCTGTAACGCTTTGCAACGCCGCCTCGGCCTTTTGAGCCTGTCGCTCGAACTTGGTGCGATCTTCCAGTGCGTCTCGTTGAGACGAATACATGTTTGCGCTCGTCCTCTCAAACTCTTTGATGCGGGTCTCCAGCCCCGATATCAAGCTCTTATACTGCGCATCCTTGTCTGCTACATCCACTTGTCGTCTGAGCTCCGAAACCTGCCACAGAAAAAGATCAGTCATAGTTTCTCTTCTAGTTGATTTCGTCACATATCAATTAATCTGGGGATGCCGAGCCATACCTGCTCAGCTAGTGCTTGCAAAACCGCCACTGGCACACTAACGACACCTTTGGATGACGAAGAAGCAGTACTCTCTTTGGGCTTCACGGAGCTTAATAACGCTTGGACATCATCGGGTACTGGAGCATCGTTTCCTTCAACGGTGAGTTGCTTTAAGGGCAACATGCGCATTCTTTTGGCATCATCGTCGTTGGAATCGTCCTGCTAATGCCGAGTGAGCAAAAAACGACCTGTTGAGGGAAATCGAAGAGAGGAAGGACTTATTTTCTGCACGTACCAGTTTCCGCTTCCTAGCATTTCCAACAACATCGGGTGTGTGGGCCGCAGGTATTTGAGAGCGTGATTGAGAGTTGAGATAAACATCCAAAACGTCCTCAGGAAGAGGTACTGGATCCCATATAATGCCCTCGACCAGTCCGTTCAGATAGTCCAGAAACAAGCTAGCGAGTTCATGTGGTTCTGGGTTTCCACGATCTGGATCACCCACGAGCTGTCTCGCTCGCACGATGCCAGATACAAGGGCGTTCTTCCGCTCCAAAGGAACCAAGTCGCTTGGAACGTAAAGGTCAATGTGCTCGATTGAGTGTGTCGTGACCAGCATCAACACCAACGGGGACCTTGCATCTGGGATTTCTGGCTCGAGCTTTTTGCCAATTTCTGAGCTGCCAAATGAATGGTCATAACCGACAACAACATCAAAGTCGTCTTCGTCGATAATCCTCTCAGGCAGAATCAGATGAATTCTGGCTACTGAGGTACCTGAATCCGCTGTGAAGGATTGTCCAATGTCTTCACAGATGCACTGGACACCCAGCGCCTCCGCAAGACGGTACAGAAGTTTCAAGAGTTCAACAGATCTAGCCACAATCAAGATGCGCGTTTCCTTGGTCAGCCCCTGGAGGAGTTCAAAAAGAAAATTAAATTTGGCATTACCATCACAACAATATTTGATCAGTTGGTCAGATGGTAGTTCCTCGAGCGTGCTGCCGACCACATCGGGTGGATAGTCGCAGATGTTGTGCAATTGACTGAGGACTTGGTCAATCTTGTACACAAGCGCCTCATCTGGTTCGGCATACTCCTCGCGGCTGAAGACGTCGCCGAACTGGGTTACTTCTTTTTTGTATCTGAGTAAGGTATCATCATACAATGGTCTTAGGCTTGCTTGGAAGGGTAGTGTGACGGTGTGCTTTAACACAATTGGTTCTCGAGAAGCATCACTGGAATCATCATCAGACTCTTCATCGGCCTGCGGTTGGTCCAATGGAATGGGAATGACAGCGGAGCTGAGGGGATCCGTCCGTGGCAAATCAATGGGAGACGACCCCTCTTGGGGCAATAAAGATGATATCAAAGGTAGGGCCGCGATTTCCAGATTTTGTGGTGTTGAAATATCGGCCAGAGAAACGGTGGCTGGCTCGGGATTATGTGCCGTGTCAGGTATTGTTGTACCCAAGGCTGGCAAGTTTGGGCCTTGAAAACACATGTCAACAATGTACTGTAATGACTGGACCGCAGATGGCAGGGGGCTGTTGGGCGCTTTGGGCTGTGTGTGCTCACTTTCATCGATTTCATCAACAGACTCCTCGGGCTGACTTTGCTGTTTGTGGTTTGGAGATGCTTGCACTTCTGGGCCATGAAACAGTGTTTCAGAAGGACCTGAAAAGCCCTTCAAAGGTCTTTCAGAGTCCGGTGATGCTGGCTTCTCAGAGATGACGGCCATGGCGCTGTCTAGATTGAGTATTTGACTCAATTCATCCACGGCGGACGATTGAGGAGCCGGGCCTGAGGGCGTGCATGCTGTGTGGTTGGAGTCCATCTTATCGTGCGACACCACAGGTAATAGCGACGGCAATGATGATGGTGATGATGATGGTTGCGATAATTCTGTACTTAAAACCTTTCGGGGTGACGGGATCTGCGCAGTGATGATTGGGCTGCCGTCGTCGTCGGTACGGTGGCTATCAGTGAATGCAGCCACATGTGACACAAACGGGGCGGTGGGGAGGATTTGGGCGTCTTGAACTTCGTTCGGATGTCCCGCAACAATGAAGGCACTTGCCAAATTTTGTTCTCGATTCGATGGAGTCTCACCAACCACACTCGCGGCTAGAGAGCTCTGCAGTTCACTAGAGGAACTCTCCGGAATGGGGAACGAAAAAGGAAGCGGTGGCTGTGACAAGAATATAGGCGCAGGGCTTGTTTCTGGTACAACAGCCACGTCGTTGTTGACCACAGGCGATTGTACTTCCGAAAAAGATGTCTCTGCAGGTGTGGTCACGCGGAAATCTCGACTGACACTACTCGGTGATTTCTGCCGGTCAGGTTGACGGGACGGTATGTCGCAGTCGTTGGCGTGTCCTGGGGAGTGTCGCTCGGTTTCCCGGACAAAGTGACCACTTTGATTACTAGACGCGAGCTCGTCTTGATGGCAATTTGAAGCGGGGTAATAGTTGTCGACTGGAGAGCTATTCCGAGTCCCAAGAGAGCTTTCCGCAGATGGGTCGTTCTCGACGTGTTCAAGATCCAAAGACCAGGTCTGGCCTGAAGGCTCTTGGCTGTCTGGGATAGTTTGTCGGCTTGGCTGAGACGCAACAATTAGGCAATCGTCCTGACTTTCGAGTTCCGCAATGGACTGAGACGACAGACCACTGGTCTGAGTGCTATACGCGCTACTAAATTCGGCGGGATCGAATTGTGAGTCCTTGGGAAATTGCACCACAATATTTTGAGGAGACTGGAGAGCATCCAGATCTCGTTGAATTTGGTGGCCAGCACCGTCCACAACGCTATCAATAACGGGTAGAGATGAGATGGGTGGCACCGGTTCTTCCGAAGTCGCTGAGCTGTTTACGACCTTGGCAATCTTGCGCGGACGCTCGCTTTCGTCGCTCACACTGCAGCCTCGTTGTCTCCGTTGGCGTCGTTGTGATGCAGGCTCGTCTGGCGGACCAGCAGTTTGAAGTCTCTGGAGTTGCCTCCAGTTAGCCGGTCGTGGAGGCTGGCTGTCTTTGCTATCTTGACTATCTTCGCTATCTTGTTGAACTTGCTTGACGTTGCGCGACGCCTTGATGTTGTCCCACTCCTCTTTGGCTTGATCTGTCACCTCGCGACTCTATATTCCATTATTCGTCAGTGGTCTTCAGCGTAATGCGTCAAAGTTGTATGTTTCATAATAGTAATGGCATGAGGAAAGTGTACCCAAGTGGGAGCATATGACTCGCCGGTTGTCTCGTCGTCGTCCCAGTCGACCAAGTACTCAGTGCGACCCTTGACACGTCTTTCATCAATAATGGCCCTGATGGTAAACCAGCCGTCGTCCGGAGAGGTAAGCTGCTTCCGCGACTCTGATGTGCGAGGTTTGGGTTGTCGTGACCTTGGCATTGGCTTGACTGCAAAGCTTCACAAGCCGGGTCGTGTTTGCGGCCAGCCTCTCTGCCACTCTGACTTTGATTGCGGCTCTTGCAGAAGCAAAGGCAGAGGCAGAGGCGACTACAAGAACAGGCTATTCGCACAACGTCTATGATCTGGCGCAACGGGCAAGCAAGCGACAATTACACGTCGAAGAAAACGGCGCGCCAAGAAGTGCGGCTGTCTGTCTGCCAAGCTGCCAACCAGACGGACGCGACCACCACGAAGGGACCAAGTCGAGTGACACCAAATGAATCTAAGCCCGGCTAGGTTAGCCAAGCCAGACGACGCTGGACATGAACATGAACCGCGTGTCACTGTCACGTGCCTGCCAGCAACAGTGAGCTAAGCTCTCACGTTGACTCATGGAACCATGTAGGTTCTCTGCATGCCACAGCTTAGGGTAGGTACTTCACGACGGGAAATAAATGAATGCCTGCCTACCTTGTTCAAGAAATAACTACAAAGTCCCTCCCACCTCGGAAACTATCATTTTTCTTCGTATTAAGCCCGATTGATTTGTTCCCTACTGGAACCCTTAGGTGTGTGTCTTGCCGTCGAGAACACAATATATCCCGCCTACTCTACAGTCGATGGTCTATGTAGCATCGCGCGTCGCCACCTTGCCTTCTCAGCGCATCCCACCGAAATTCACAAAACGCGCCTTTTCAGCACACCCGTTCAAGGCCAAGAAACCAACACATTCATTTATCATGACAACCGTTTTCCCCATGCAGCCCATGGGCAGGTTCTCAGGCCAAAGTCAACCTGTCAAACGGCCCAAGGTAGCCAGCACCAAAAAACAACAACAAAAAAAAACAATCACATCTTGCCTTCACCCCCTGGCCCATACCTCCATGTTCAGTACCATAACTCACACGTGATAAAAATCAACTTTTTGTCCGATCTCTCAAAACATTTAGGAGTTCGCATGTTTTTCGTATGATGAGAATCACGAGTTTCGACTAGATGACTCGTCCATCAAGTATTATTACACCCCTCAGATCGGTGCAGACTTGTCCAAAGGCTTCAACACGTTCCAGAAACTGGATGATTCTGGAGACGAGCATCTAGATAGCTTGTTGAAGGTCATTGTGGCGCACGAGAAGGAGACGGGCAAGAAGATTGACGCTCATGTCGTTACTTGGCGGGGAATGATGACAAAGGTATGCTATTCCGCGCATGCCCCTTTTCTTTCATCCTTTCGCCCTTCGATTCCTTTTTTCTCATTTTCCTCTACATGACATGAAAACAGATATATTGACAATCTCAGATTATGGCAGCATTGTTTGAACAACAGGATGGGTTGGACACCTGAGACCAATCAGACCTTTTTCACTCCGAAATGTAGCTGGCTGACTGGTCACGTAGCTTCGAAATGAATGCCACACTATATCAAGTACGTCTGTCCACGTTCATACACTAGTCCGCAATAGAAAGAAGAAGAACAAAGAGAAAGAAAAATAAGCAAGTTTAGTAGCTAACACCTATTCAGGACTGCCTGTGAGTCGGAATGTTCTCTGTTCCTTGTTTTTCTTACTGCCTTTCGGTGACTTGAAAATACGGCATGTGCCACTGCGTCTTGCACATTTCTCACAAAATACAGATTCATCGAAGAGAACAACGAGTTCAAAGTCCAGTCAAGACTCAACGAGAACCGCCGAGGCCCTAGACGTGGCCCTCCTCTCGAAGTCATGCAATATTGGGGTGAGGACGCTTTCCCCCTCTCTAGACTGTCATTTCAAGACAGTTGAAGAAACTGAGTTTTCTTCTCAAAACAAAAAAAAGAAGGCCAATAAAAAGCAAGTAAACACCCATGCAATAAGCAAATACTCAATTTTCTTTTCAGGCTACAAGTTCGAAACGCTATCTACTCTCCCCCAAACCTGGCACGAAACTTCCAGGGAGTACATTGAGAACCGCGAAAACCAAGTCGTCAGCAACAAAGAACAATACTGCTCCGTAGTTCGCACCGGCATTGGTAGCACAGTTCTCTGCCTCGGGGGCGAAGTCGACGCCAGTATGTACATTTGCGAAAAAAAAAATGTCATCCCCTCATTCCACATTACATCCCTCTTTGACCAAAATGACAAAGCATCAACTAAAAGCTTTCCTGCTAACCAACACGGGGCTTTTGTTCCTCTCAAATTATTTTGAAAAAAGTATGGGACATCAAACCACCCGCCGGCGAACCCATCAACTGGGTCGAGCTCAAGACGTCCCAGGAAATTCGCTCATCTGGCGATCTGGACAATTTCCACCGCAAGCTCATGAAGTTCTGGATTCAGTCTTTCCTCCTCGGCGTTCCCAAAATCATAGTCGGCTTCCGCACACGAGATGGCATTCTAGTCGACGTGCAGGAGATTGAGACACATAGCATTCCGCACACGGTGAACTCGAGACAGGGCGCGCGCTGGAATGCAGACATGTGTGTCAATTTTGCGGGGGAATTCCTACAGTGTACGTTCCTCTTTTATGATAGATACATTCTTTTGGGGGTGCTGATTGTAAATTTGCACGTGGTTGGGTGTCTTTGATACGTGCCACGCCTGTCTCCCCTCCCCTTCTCATTTATATCACTAATATTCCATTGCCAGGGCTGAGAAACGTCATCAACGACGAGGGAGTATGGAGAATACGTCGCCGCGCAGCATCAGATGCTATTGAGGTATTCAAGGTCCAAGAGACTGGGCACGGAGACATTCTGTCAGACGAGTTCAAAAATTGGAGAATTAAGCTTGCTCTTGGACCTTGTCCTCTAGTGCCGACGACGTAGTGACAAAATAGTCGCCGCCACTCATGCATATCTGTCTTCTCACCAAGAGACAGTGCCTTTCTCTCTCTCGCGGTCTGTCCAAATTTACCACGATGTAGTTGATCTTATTTTATAGCCTCGTACATTATTGGTTGGTCATTTGGTTGGAAAGACGAGCGGGGGCATTTTGTTTGGTGCTTTATTTAATACACTCCACACATCGTGGCACACTATCTACCCATTCTATTTACTTAGATCTACCTAGGTGAAACAAGAAATCGCGTTGCAAACAATATTCATCAATCCAAACTACCCGCTCCAACGCCACCCAAACGCCGTATTCTGGTGGAGAGGTGCATCAACCCTTCACTGAAACTTGACTAAAACAACAGGAGCCATCATATTTCAAACTTGTCCAAGCTAAGTTGTCGCTCAGAATGCAAGTGGTGGGTGGAGACCAAGCTCGTCAAAAAGCAGAAATGAATCGCGGTTTTCGTCAAGAAATCATGATTATGAGACGCTAGAATGTGTCCTGCATGCTATTGGTCCAAAACAAAACATGCTTTTTGCTTCTCGAAACATATTTCCAGGTCGTTCTCAGAACGAGGACATGTTGGCGCATCGATTAAGAATCGTGTAACTATCATAGGGTATTCACATCAAACATGAAAGAGAGGCTGAGGAAAGATATAATCGGCCACACTGTTATACAGCAGGCCAGCGGATTCGGAGATTGTCTGACCATCTTTGGTAGAGAACGTCAGAAAGTTGTTTGCAGTGTTCCATGCCAGTTATGGGGTCGCGACCAGGGTATTTCTCTTCGAAAACTGGCGATCTGCTCAGCTCCTTGTCTCTAGAACTAGGTCTGGGAGACTCGGTCAATCGTCGTCGATGGCTTTTCAGGTGCGGATTGTTCGAGCTGAGGACTAACTTGGTGGGACTGACGGACGGTGTCACGGAGTTCTTGACAATGACCGTCCCTTGTGGTGTTCCGTCATCTGGAATTTTTTGTATGGGGTGCCGTAGCAATGACGCACTGAGCTTGTTGTCTTGTGACATAGACGCAATAAGATTGCTCATCAAATGATATGCGCCCTCGGGATCTACTGCATCCAATGTTGCAAAGGCATCGGACAGCTTGCTGAGAGCCTCGCGCTTCTGCATGGCTGACGTCTGCGCATGTAGCTCCGCTAATGTGGGTTCCACGGCCTTGTTGTACAGTCGTCGACCCAGAACTGCTTCCTTTCCATATGGCTCAACAGGAGACGCAATGGGAAGAGGAAGGTTCTCGTCACAGAAAACATCGTCCGATGAACAGGGTCCTTCAAACTGAGAATTGGTAGAGCAATCCGACGGGACGCGTCGGAATAAACGCATAGTTGATCCCGAGTTTCCAAAGGACATGTCTGGTTGCAGAGGCTTCTTGGCCACTGCCGTAGCACTTGATCGAATCGAGTTGGAATGGGCTACGGATGAAGTGCGACGAACAGTCGACTTGCGGACCGTTCCCGATGCCGGAGAGGGCGGTCCCAGAGGTCCTTCGGCGATGTCTAGTCTTCGCAAACCTTCCTCGGTAGCCAGCATCGACGAGGGCCCGCGGTGCCTGACAGTCTGTCTCTTGGGTTGCACAACGGCCATGGACTTGACTGTATCGAATACCCACTCTTGTTGATCATCTTTTTGCGCAATTGTTTGCAAGGTCTCCTGGTAATATATGGGGTGTCTTTGACGATTTTGGTCGGCATCCCACATTTGACGACGGGCAATGAGCTCTTGTAAAGCCTCGACCTTACCAGCTGACCGGATGAAGCGATGCTTTAACAAGTCTTTAGCGGAAGGTCTGAGATCATAGTCCTTGGTCAAACATTGAGCAACAAAGTCCTTGAAATCCCTGCTGAAGTCGCCCTCGAGCCTTGGAGGCTCATTCTTGGGAATATGAAATAAAACCTTCATTGGATGAATATGACAGAGCGGTGGCTCGCCATTGGCCATTTCCATGGCCGTGATGCCGAGAGACCAAATGTCTGCCTTGAAGCTATAGCCGTCTTGTTGAATAACTTCAGGTGCCATCCAGAATGGAGTGCCGACAAACGTATTGCGATGGGATTGAATGTTGGTGAGTTGAGCTGCAACACCAAAATCGGCCAGCTTGACCTTGCCGGACTCGGAGAGCAGAACATTGGCTGCTTTGATATCACGATGAATTTTTCCTTCCGAGTGCAAATACTGTATTCCCAGAAGAAGTTCGCGACATACAATAGCAATGTGCGTTTCGCTGAAGTTTGCAGGTTTCAACTACAAATTCCAGTCAGCATGTGTCGCACAATCTCGGGTACGGACTGCTGGGGCAAACTCTTGATAAAGGACAGCGCGAACATACCAAGTCGAGACAAGAACCACCTCCAAGATACTCCATGACAATCCATAGCTTATGTCCTCGGAGAAACGAGCCCTTGTATTGCGTCACAAAAGGGCTTGCACAGGTGCTAAGAACAGCAATTTCGGCCTGAATATCTTGAATATCGTCATCGTTGGATTCGAGATCAATCTGCGTCGGGAGCGAGGACATTAGAATCGAGTTTGCGTGCCAAGCCAACTTAGGAAGCAGGGAAAAGAAAAGAAAGGATATCGTTCTATATTGGACAAATCACGTACGTGTTTGATGGCGACGGTTTCACCGGTTGCCCTTTCAATTCCTTTATACACAACGCCGAAGCTTCCGCCTGACGAGTTGATACTTCTGTTAGTCCGTGGGACACAGCGCGAAGTACAATGACGAGCTATACTTACGACCAAGCTCCTCCAACACCTGATAGTGCTCCGCAACGCCCTCGTCTGCCATTTTGTCTCACTACTAGTGAGCGATGTGCCGCTTCCTTGGGTGGTACGGTCGCAGCTTCCTCAGCAAACAAACGAGTCTTGACGTCTTTGGAAAGAGCAGCGTCCGAGCGTGGAGGCGCCCTTGGGCGTAACGGCTAGAAAGGAGCCAAGCTTGGATCAATCCACGACAGCGTTGGCAAAAAGAGAGCGGGAAAGCAGCGATGCAGAAAAATAAGAGGTCGACAAGAATTGATGAAGGTGCGCGGACCGGGTCGTACGACCATATAGTAGCTAATCCAGGTTAACCAGGCCGGGCGACGCCCACTGCCTCCTTCGCTCGAATAAGTGTCGTCGGTTGTCTGGGACAGCGGACGGGCAGGGAAGAGCTTGGGCCGGCGGCACCTTTGTTTACAAATCTCCTGAAATGGATAGCTGTGACGGGGGGTTGTTCGCTGGGGGGCTCGCTAGCGGGGCGTCGAGGCTCCAGGCGGGTAATTAATGATGCGGATGGATGCAAGAGTGGGCATGGAAGGAAGAAAGAGGCTGCTTCTTTTCTTCGTCGATGTAGCGCCGCATCGTGAGATGGCCCGGCTTGGTGTGGACGGTAGAAGAAGAGGAGCAAAGCAAGAAAAGCACGGCGGCTGCAAGCGAGGCGCTGCCTCGACTAAGTATGTATACACATGCGTGATGTTATGAAGAATGTGCATCAACCTGCAGAATGCAACTTTTCCGATCGGCAGTGCCAAGCACAGCACCAGACTGGACGGCTTCGGGGTGTGTCGGGCGGCGCGTGGTGGGTGCACTGGAATCGCACTGGAACGTTGGGTCCGGTGGTCTGGTGCCAGGCGTTCCCACGGCGGCCGGCCACAGCGGCCGGCACAATTGGCTCCCCTGCGCCCTGACTAAAGTAGCTCGCGCACTGGTGCCATGCCTAGCATTCTTCAGTGTGACTATGGACCGGATTTAATGTCGGTTGCTTGATGGACGGGGTGTTTGGGAAATCAGAATTGGAGCACATCCACTCTGATCGCGCCTGCCCGACACCTGCTCGACGAGTGCACATAATAAGGCAGCGACGACCAGACGACAAGCGCCGAATGACGTCTGCGTTGCCATCCGCCATTGGGCTGCTGCCCAATCAGTGGGTCGTGATTCAAGGTGCTGGCGTGACAAGCTCTGGGATGTGCGGCTCTAGCGCGTCGAGGGCGTGCAGGGGCAGGACCTGGGCAGAGGAGATGGACGACATTCTATGTATGCAAGGGCGCTGCACCTTGGTTGTCGTGGCAACAGCCACTTTCTCTGTTTTCCAACGGGCCGGGGTCGACGTTTAGCCTGCCCCAGCTATGGACGCCGCCCCATGTCGACGTTGTCGACTCTGGTCTGGCGGATCGGCGATGCTCAGCTGCTGTTTGCCATTGCCAACTTACCATGCTTCACGGGCCGTCGCACGGAGAACTCATCTGACCGACAATTGGCCTTTTTCAATTCGCAAAGACACTCGGGCAGGCAAGTGACCCTACGTCGCGACTAGGACCTCGTTCGTTTTGCCAATCGCCTCTCCGCGTGCCTTGCAGCATCTCCATTCCACGCCATTGCGCGCCTAAGCACGTCAAACCACGTCAAACCACGTCACCCCACGACTGCACACTGCGCGTCTGGCTGAGTCGATAGCGACTACGGCGTCTAACTCTTGCTTTGGGATTCTCAGGGACAATCGAGGCCGAGAGACCCCTGAAGATGGTGTTTAACTGATGTCTGTCACGGACCGACGCACCTTTTCCATGTTCTTTGACGAGAGGTTATCGCCATCGCAAACAAAGGAGCACATCCCACCCCAGCAGCCTGCTTCCCGAGTCCGGCATTCACGACCGGTTGGGCTGTCAGGATTGAAAACTTGCGGCAGCTTGGCAACAGCCTCGCTCATCATCACCTTCGTTCAATTATCAGCCAGCGCCATCGATATCGTCTCCTTCTATCAAGATGGTGCCAGCACCATCTGCGCTGCCACCGCGCTTTCCCTGTTGGTGTAGAGCTGTTTATTCATGGGGAGGAGAAGTAGGTCGATTACGGTTCCTCCTAATCTGGACGATCCGCGATAAACAACGCGTGTTCTCAATCGACTAACATTGAAGTAGTCAAAACGAGATTTGGGATTTATGGAGGGAGACTTGATCGAATGTTTGAATGCCGGAGATGGCTCGTGGTGGGTTGGCCGTCTTTACCGCGATCGGAGAACGGTTGGCTCATTTCCGTCCAACTTTGTTGAGGTTCTTCCTGAAGAATTTCGTCCAATGACCAGGTCTGTCAGTCCGTTGCCCGCAAGCAACACGCCGAGCCCCCAAAATACAACTGCCAAGTCAAAAAAGTTCCGCAAACCGTTCGAGGCGTACGCGAAAGCTCCACATTACACCACCATGAAAACGCCCACATCATATCGCGATCCCACCGTTGCGGCAGCAGCGCCCCCGCCAGCGCCGACTCCAGCTGCAGCTCCAGCAGTAAAATCTTACCAGCATCGGCCGAATGATCGTTCGACCCTCTCTTACCAAAGGTCTGTTCACGATGCCATTGAAAGGGGGCCCTCCCCATCTCCTGTCCGTGGCTATGGTTCTCGGGCCCCGTCACCTGTTCCGTCTCCAGCTTCTATGTACGGGATGGAATATAGAGATATCCCGGATGGAGATAATGCGCCACCTCCAGCACCGCCGCCTCATAGGCATATGGGTAGCTTATCTCTTGATATGTCACGACAACCATCAAATGCATCCTTCCATCCACATTCCACCGCAGCGGTGGTACGGCACCAATCAAATGCCTCCTTTCATCACTCGCCTCAAATACATAGACAATCATCCTATGCTACCGATGACGACCGAGACTACCACCGTGGCTTCGACGAGCAGCATACGCCGATAGACAGGTCACCACGGCAAGGCTCGACCGACGAACTACACATGACACCATCTCCGCTACGTGAGGCCATGGATAGTGTGATGGAACAGTTGGATCAGCTTGACGGGCTCAGCAGCAGCAATTGGAGCGGGGACCAGCAGCAAATGGAGCAGCAAGACGAAGACCTTGCAGATCCGTGGGCGCCTGCTGCCTTTGACACCATGCCTCAAAAGTCGAGGCGAAAGGAGCCACACCATGCCAGGCCTTTAACTTCTATGGGCTTGCCGAATCATGACGAAGGATACGAGACATGGAGTGGAGGATCATCCCAGCAAGCATCCTATCAAAGCGGTCACCATGAAAGAAATCAGGACCTACCAGTGCTCAGCAATTATGTCGAGCGTATGGAGACGAGGATACGAAATATGCATCAACACAGCGCGAGCGCATCAATGGTGGACGACATTGACCTAGATGCAGAAAACAACGATATGCCACCTCCGCCACCACCCAAAGGTCACCCTTATCGAAGGCCGAAATCCTCAGCCAGTCACGTTGGCGTTCAGTCGAGACAAGTGAGAAAACGGAAATCGTCGTATGAGGTTGGTAGAGGAAATACTGCTGGCGGCAGCATCGGCAGAACGCTTACCACCAGGACCAATACCACCAACGCCTCATCGGGAAACCAGAGTCACGCCAGCTCTTCGACACAAAGCAGTGCTCGGACTCTATGGAGTGGCGTTTCCGCTGGTGGCTTCAGCGCAACAAGTGCTGGAAGCATGGCTCGTCAACACCTGCGTGCTCGTAGTGCGATGGACATCCGTGAAGAAGAATTGGAACGTCCAGACTCCCCCTTCACAGGCGTCACTTATCATAGCAGTCATGCTAGCAATGCGGCTGCTGGACCACGACGAGCTCAAACTGGGCTGGAGGACAATATTGCTGCTGGCGTTCTAGGAGGATTGGTACAACCGAAAGCTCCGAAGAGGAATATTTTCAAAAAAATCTTCGACTCTGCGAAGACGGGTGTAGCAAGCAATAGGGGCAGTCTCGCAGCTGCGTCTATAGTTGGAGGGAGTTCAGTCAGGACGTCGCCATTCAATCGGCCCCGACCGGGTACATCTTCTGCCCCGGGCTCCAGGATAACGGCCATCAGTGGCCCTGCCGACTACGGATCAGACGCGAATCGGGAGATGGGCGTGTACAAGGGTAGCGGCAGCGTAGACTGGGTTCAGGTCCGTCGTGATGTCAACAGGTCTAATTCACTAAGCAAGGCAGAGAAGAATGAGCGGCAAGACCGTTGTCAGACTCTCGATTACCCTGTCCTGAACCCAGTCGACGAGCTCTATGAAGGAATTGAAGGCGATGAGGGAGCCGACGGCAACCCTGTTCAAGACACTCTGAACTACGAGTCTATCAATCTGAGCCAGGTGGATAAGAACTCAAGGTTCGTTGGGGACATGCCACCGATGACAACCGCGATTCAATTAGCAACCAACTATGTTTGTCGACCATATCGAAGCGATGTTCAACGGCTGCGTGCCATCTTTACCTGGGTTTCGGAAAAGATTTGCTGGGAGGAAGACTATGAAGGACAAGTAGACACTCGCCGCGTCATTCAGTCTAAACGGGCCTGTGCGGAAGAGTACGCGGTACTTGTTATGGAGATGTGCGCCGCTATCGGCCTGGAGTGTGAAGTCGTCAGAGGCTACTTGAAGAGCCCAGGAGACATTCCTACCCTCGGCATGATGCCAAGATCCAACCACTGGTGGAACGCCGTCATTATAGACAATGAATGGCGGATAGTTGACTGCTGTCTAGCGAGCCCTTCGCATCCCAAACGAGGCCAGTATTCGAGTACCAACGGGTCGACGGCCGACTTTTGGTGGTTTCTGGCTAGGCCTACAGAGGTTTGTTGGACGCATGTCCCGGAGCACCACGACCAACAACACATTGTGCCACCTGTTGCTCACGAAATCCTGATAAATCTTCCCTGCACCTGTCCGGCGTTCTTCCGCCATGATCTCGAAATGGTCGACTACAATACGGCTGCCACGAGAATTGAAGAGTTGGAAATGGTCCACATCAAAGTGAACGTGCCCGCCGACGTCGAAATTGCCGCCGAGGTTGAGGCGAGGGCTTATACGCAGGATGCGGACGGCGACGTGTTCGAAAGCGGAGACATTGTCAAGAAAAGGGCATTGGCGCAGGCGGAGTGGTACAATGGCGTCAAGCGCTACACGATCAAAGCGCTACTGCCAGGAGACGAGGGTCAGGGAACACTGAAGGTTTATGCAGGGAAACGTGGCTTAATGCATAGTATCAAAGACATCCCCCACCCCCTGGCGTTTGCACTCCCGATTGTCCATACCGGAGAGAACCCGCCTTACGAATTTGTCACTCGACATCCCACGCCACATGCCCAACGACACGATATATACGTGGTTCAACCGCAATGCCAGAGACTGGCGCTCAACAACACTTTTGTGTTTGCCATTCGGCAACACCCGAATTCGGTTGTGCCGGGACCCAATTCGGCACTGACACCAGCGTCCAACCCAGGCAGAACAAGCCCCAATCCATTCACGCGGCCCAGCTCGGCTATGAGCATACAAGCGTCCAGCTTCGGTGGTTCGAATCCAAGTTCTGCGAGCGGCACGGTGTCAGGCAGGAAGCCAGCCAAATTAGCGATCCAGACGCCAGGTGGCAAGATTCTTCGTCTTATGAGGAAAGAAGATCGCAAAGGCTTTGCAGTGGGCGTTAGGGGGTTTTCCAGCGACGAGGGCGTCAGTGACGGAGGCACGTGGGAAACCATTATCAAATGTTCTGAAAGAGGCATGTGGAGAGGCCTGGTCCTAGCTGACCGAACAGCGAGATGGTGTGTCTTTGCCGAATGGGATTGCGTGGGCTGACGAGGAGCAGATGAAAAGTCGGCTCGGGAGGCAGACTATTGAGATATTCACGGAGTGGAAACACTGGGCGCATTTCGAGTTATGGTCTCGTTGCATGTACCATGGGGGAAATGGGTGGGAAAAACACGGTCACGGTTTGGACGGCGTTTGGTGGATTTCTTTTTCTTTGTCTTTTTTTTTGATCCAAACACGTTTGGGGCAACTGTCTGTCATGTGTAAAGAATTATTGAACGTATAAGAAACGTATGAGCCGAAGAGGCATATCAGGGCAACTTGTGCATGGAACGAGGCCGCATTACTTTAATGTTTTACAAAGTCTATAGGTACTGAGCACTTGAGCATTGCGAATTGGCGCATCTGCACTTGTTTCCAGACTTTCTCACCAGGATTCAGAATTCGGAACGAGGCCCCAACTTGAGACTTGAACTGAAAAGGTGGGGCACGAGGCTGGTCACGTCGCGCTCCACTCCCCTCGACCGACCCACGCTTTGACTCCGTCCTAAGACGCAGCTAAACCCTGTCGGGATGGAGACATTGTCAACCTTGAACCTTGGAGCCAGCTCGGAGCCACGATCTCCAACGACGTCCCATCCTCTGCCACGAAAGCACGAAAACACGAAACCACGACGCGATCGTTCTCCAACCTTTCCCGAAACCTCGCGACGTCTGCATCGGTAGTCCTTGTATAGCAATTTACCACGACGCAAAATTGCTTGCGACGAGCCCCCAAAGCTTCGCGTCACGCGCCAACGCTCCATCCAAACCTCATCCTTCGACCAGGCAAATTCAGTCCGCCGCGACGCAACGCTGAACGGGCCGCCAGCCATCCCTTGATGGAGCTCTGCGGTCGAACCCTCTTCGCGATCTGAAGCTCGAACATATAATCCCGTCCAGCTTGCTTTTTCGAATCTGGTCAGCACCATCTCAGGATCAATACTGGTCGCTGGCGCCGACCTCTTTTTGATACATTTTCTCTGTGCAAAAAAGAAAAAGAAGAAAAAAAAGAAGGAAGAAAAAAATCAATAACTAGAAAACTCATTTTACTTGGCGAGTCTGGCTTACCGCAATCTACTTTTCAGTCGCGCGCGCCTGGCACTCGAGGACCTCCATCCCTTTCGAGCGCTTAGGGCGGCAGTCTGATGCAGACAAGGGGGATATGACGTACCGAGGCACGTTGCCTTCGGGGCAACCGGGGATTGGCGGCACGCAGCAGCAGCAGCAGCAAGATCATCAAATATATAGTGGCCAGATGAGCTATCAGCAGGGACAGTTTCAACCGCAGCTACAGGCGCAGAATCATCCAGCGCTGTATCCTAATGGTGTAGGAGATCACTTTGTCAGGCAACAACAGCATCAACATCAGCATCAGCAGCAACAACAGCAGCAGCAAGCCAGTCGGTTACAGCAATCGCAACAACAACATGACCAGTACGCGGCGAGGCAACATGAATTCCTGCGATTACAGATGGCGCGTCAGCATCAACAACAACGCCAGCAGCAGCAGCAGCAGCAACAACAACAACAACACCACTCCATAGGACATTATATGGGCAACAGTGGTGTCATGGGAGGCCAAAGCTTTGATCCATATGCCCAACCGCATCAACAGGTGCAATTCCAGCAGCATCAGCAGCATCAGCAGCAACATGCTTTGTGGTCGCAGCCCCAGTCCCAGCCGACTGCCTCGCCGCAACAACAGTTTCTTAGCAATCCATCACCAAGGCAGAATATGATGGGAATCCAGCAGTCGCAGCATGGCGCAACCACGGTGCAAATGCAGCAGCCGCAACAACAACAAGTGTCAGGACAGATGTTGCAGAGAATGTTTCAGCAGCAACAAGTTGCTCAACAACACATGAGGTCACCTCAAATACGTCAACAGCCATCGCCACAACAGAGGGCATCACCGTTATTGCCGTCGCAGATGCAGCGTGAACTGTCAATGCAGAGCCAAACGAGCCAGCATACGATGCCATCACCAATACAACAACAACAGCAACAACAACTACATCATCAATTTCAATCAACACCACCGCCGCCGCAAACAAGGCCCTTAAAAAAAAGTCAGACACATTCACCACAGCCGTTGCCACATCCTGGGCCTCAGCATCAGTATCGCCAGCAACAAAATCATCACTATTACAACCAGCATCATCATCAAACCCCTCCACCTCCCATGCCACAACAATTACCTCAGAAACCTATGCAGGAGGTGGTACCAATACCGCCCCCGACGTCCGACTCCCGAGGACAGCCAGAACCAGAACCAGAACCAGAATCCGAACCCGAACCCGAACCAGAATCCGAAGCCATGCCGGAACCTGAAATAGAACCAGAAATAGGTCTGGAGTCTGAACCGGCGCCTGAACCAGACCCCGAAAGGAAAGTAGATCTTCAACCAGATCCAGATCCTGTAATCGACTTGCCAACGTCAGAACCACCGCCGCCTCCAGCTCCTCCGATACCTGAACAGCTGAATTTTGTCAATCCGCTAGACATATTTAACGCTCCTCCCCCTCCACCGCTACCGCCTCTACCGATGAGCGACTTTCGACTCTGGGATAAGAAAGAGCAAGACGTCGAACCCAAAGTAGAACATCCAGCGGTCGTGGATTCACACATTAAGAATGCAGCGACGGCCCCAGATGAGAGCGTAAAGGATTCATCTTTGCAGGAGGCGATCCCGAAAAAGACCCAAATATCAAGCCAACAAGTAAAACAAGAACCATGGAGAGAGCTCAAGAAAGAGGTGAAACCAGAGTCTAAGATTGATTATGTACGCATCAAATCAAGTCCGCACTCCTCCGTGACCAATTCGCCTGCGCTCTCAACAAAGTCACCGGGCATAACGAAGCGGTCACCAGCGCCGAAACCTCGTCCTATAAACACTACTCCACTCATGGTTGCGATTGCAGAGGAATGCCTTGAAAAAGCTCGCAACTCTGTACATGATGTAGCCATGTCTCTTGACTCGAAGCTTGTTGACGAATATCAAAGGCTGATCGCAACCACTCTGTCCTGCTTGGAGGCTGCGATGCATAATAGCAAGCTTGCGCCTCGAGAAGAGGCTCGACTGCGAATGAGGTATGCCGCAATCTTACATGAGGAGACGGAGAATCTGATGGAGGCGGAAACGGCGCTTGGAAAAGGCATCACGCTTTGTGATAAGGTATTGTTGCGATTTGCATGCTTTCTCCCCCATCCCACCATTTCCCTTTTGCATTTGTCGGTAAACTGACTGAAATACTTGCAGCACCGATTGATTGATTTGAAATACTGCATGCAGTATTTGATGCTCAAGGTTTTGTTTCAACGAAACCACAAAGCAGCGTTGAAAGCTGTGGATGGCCACATATCTGACTGTGAAGCGTAAGTTCGTATTTCTTGGAAGGAGTTGAGAAGAAGCTGAAGCTCACACGCTGCAGATTCAAACACGTTTCGTGGTACTATGCATTTCGACTTCTAAAGTCGACGTTTTACATGAGCATGGGGAGCGCATCGGATGCAGGTGCATTGGAAAATATCCGAGCTGTGCAACATGTAGCCAATCTCAGGGGCGACAACGCCATGACAGTCTTGTCGTCCATACTGGAAGGCCTGGCGCTTCTCAAGTCGTCCAAGGACAGCAACATCGAGCGCGTCAACTCTTGCATCGCCCAAGCAGCCAAGTATCAGTTCGACCCAAACGTCAAGATCATGCAGTTGAACATATTGATGCTTTTGCTGGATTTTTCCGCAAGCCTACATCACCATAATCCCGACACAACAGCTCAGAAACTACGACTGTTGCAGCAGAGACTGGATGAATGTGATCAGTGGAACAACATCAAAGCTGATTTCCACATTCCTGTCCGCAAACAGTCGTCCGGTGCCAAAATTGTCAGCGAACAGACGTCGGCCATCATTCGGCCTGGAGGAGACGCTGATGGCGAATGGGATTTCGTGGTGATGACTTTTATGACCAAAGTCGAGTTGAGGTCGCTAGTGTACGTTTTATTCTGCCCGCCCTTCCTTCTCAAAGAGATGGCACACATGAATGCTGGCTTGCGTGGAGGGATGAGCTAACAAGGACGTATTTTAGATTTACCTTGAGTGGATTGGCCAACATGCATAAACCTTCTTCACAAGGTCGCCGATCTACCGAGTTTTGGTTGGAAGGTATCAAAATTCTTGAGACGTGTGAGTACTCCTCGGCTTGAGCGGGAAAAAGAATCCCCCTCAAAAGAAATCGCAAAGGTCAGGACTGACATAACAAACTGGTATCAGGGGACGGACTAACGGCGGGCATACCGTATGGTCCATCCGTGTCATTATCGACGGCCATTCGACAGCGAGCTTGGCGAACAGACGCGCAAGCCTATCTCTGCGCGCTTCTGGGCTTTTTGGCAGCTAGTCATTGTCAATGGAACAAAGTGAGGCAGTTCATGTCGAAGCTTGAGGCCCTTGTTCGACCGAGCACACAGCCCACGATTGGACTGCTCTCAAAATATCTAACTGGCGTGTACTGCCAAGGAACAGGAAATCTCCAAGGCGCACTGGAAATCTTTAGCAGCTCGCAGTTTCACCTGCTCCAAACGTCGAGTGGTGTCAAGGCTGGTCAAAAGGAGATCGCGCTGCTAGCTGGCCTGAACCGGCTCTGGATCATGCAACATCCAAGCTGTCGTAACGATTATCAAACCCACGAGCTCATCGGACAACTGCAGCCTTTTTGCACCAACCACTGGAACATTGATCTCCGCACAGCCTGGCACAACGTAGCCGCGGCCCTGGACACTGAACCCCCCCAGCAACTTAACCAGCAGAAGCAGCACATTCAAGCAGCCATGTCTGGGTCCAAGGTGACAAATAACATTCTGGGCGCCGCCGTCACTCTGTGCATCATGCGCAGCCGCTTCTTCGAGAACGTCATAGGTGAGCAGGCGCTCAAGAGTGCGCGTGCGGCTTCGAAACAAGCTCAGCGGAGCGGCAATATGCTCTGGCAGAGTGTGGCGGATGGCATGCTCGCGCAGTCATATGAGGTGCAGGGGCAGCGAGAAGAGGCGGGACAAGAGTGGCAAAAGGCTACTAGGGAGGCCAACGATGCATTTGCCGGGAGTTGGTGAATTTTCTTTTTGTTCTTTTTTTTATTGTCTCATTATTACGAGGGGTTATACATGTGCACATACATACATATATACATGTGTGTGTGTGTGTGTGTGTGTGTGTGAATACGCGCTCTATTCTGGCATAAAGTTTACCATGTTTGGACAAAACAGAACATATACTGCACAATCTCTCAAGGCGTTGATGTCTTCTCTTTCACGTCTTCTTCTTCTCTTCCTCTCCCGAAATCATGTTATTCCGTGTCCGATTCCATCCCTTTTTTTCCGCAGGGAGTTTTTTTCCCACCCCAAAAAGTCACCATGTTCCCTGTCAGTGCTTTTCTACAAGAGCGAAAAAAAAAAGGATACGTTGCACGTGCGTGCTGAATATAAGCCGGTGGCGATATTCGCGGTGCAGGAATCCATTTTTCTTCAGGCGCCGGAGATACACCCCATTCTTCTTATCCCCCATAATTGATGAATCAACGACAATAAAAAATAACAATAAGACTAAAAAAGAATAAGAATTTTTTTTTTCAAAAAAAAAATGAAAATCCAAGGATTCCCGGAGTCTCTGCTTTTTCTAGTCTTGTTTGTTCCCCCCCTTCCTTGAGCGCTTGTCGTCAAAGAGAAGAGGAACTGGCAAAAAAATAAAAATCAGAATCAAAAACCGTTTGCTATTTTGGGCTTGAAGAAGCTGGGGACTTCATCGCACTGTATCTATACATTCTATAGATTTCCTCCTCGTCTCTTCTCGTAGTAGTACCATCTACGTCATGCGACGGGAGGGTAGGAGACGGACGAAACGGGCATTGCTGTCATGGTGTTGGAAGGGGATTATTTTCATGAGTCGAATTCTTTCTCCCCCAATTTTATATTATCTTCTCGTTTTTAAAGGCGGTCTCCATAGTTTTGCCGAAAACATGCTTTAGGCATTCCGAATGTCTATGTAAATGACGTGGTGGTATGATGGTATTATATCTTGTTGGTTTTGTACAAGACGAAGCATGCAAGAGCGTCGCTGATATGAGGTTTGTATTGCTTGTGCATGAATACATGGCACTTTCTTTTCTGGTTCATGTCTCCTCGTCTTGTACTTTATACGTCCAAGTCGAGCATACATCTTCCCAACGTCTCCCTTTTCCCTATTAACCATTCCTCATATTTATCACCGTCGTCCGAATCCGGGAGGAGGCTGGAATCCTGGTGGAGGCATATACCCAGGAGGAGCACCGGGTGGGGCGATGGGAACGCCCGGAGGAGCTCCGGGGGGTACGGCGGGAAATCCGGGCGGGGGTGCGGCTGGGTAGGCTTGGGGATTCGGAGATCCAGAGGGTGGTCTGAAGGCGCTCGGATGAAAATCTGCGGGATTGGTGTAGGTTTGACCTTGTGGTGGACGGGCGGGTAGTCCTGAGGGCGGCGGAGGAAGAGGTACTGAGGCGCGAGATTGGGGTGGCACAGAGGCATGAGAAACTGAGTTGTATGGTGAGTGGCCTCGATGAGGGGGAGGAGCGAAGCCGGCTGGTGGTGGATGGTGATGGCTCAATGAGGAGGGAGGAATTCCGTGGGCACCAACAGGAGCCACCACGGGAATGCCGCCGCCCAAGACAGAAGGGTCGAATCCAACCGGAATCGGTACAGGTGGTGTGTATTGGTGATGGCGAAGGGTATGCGATTGTGCTGGAGGTTGACCTGCTGTCGGTGCCGTTGCCGCCACCGCTGGTGATATTTGTTGTTGCGAAGGCGGTTGAGTCGTCGCCGTCTGGGTCTGTTGTTGCCGCTGCTGCACAAACGCCGGCAAACCCGGGCCCTCAGGCACGATATTCCTCTTCTTAGCCTGCTTGGCCAATTCTCTCTCCGCCTCATCGCCATGTCTCTCCCCCTTTCCATCCTTCTTGAAAGCATACTGCACGCTAATCTCCTTGCTCAGCATATACTGGCCGTCCAGATTCGCGACCGCAGCATCACTGCTTTCGAAATCGCCAAAGCTCACGAATCCAAACCCTTTACTATGCCCGGAATCGTCCCGCGCAACCTTGGGTAAGCTCAGCAGCGGGCCAAACCGCGAAAATGTGTCGTAGAGCAGCTTCTCGTCGACCATGCCGTCGAGATTGCCAATGAAGAGCTCGGCGCCAATGTCGGCGCCCTTTTGCTTATCGGCCGAGGCCTTGTTCACGCGCAGGGACTTGCCGAAGAGCTTGATACCGTTCATTACGTTGGCTGCGTACTCGGCGTCGGGAGGGGAGCGGAACTCGACGAAACCGAAGCCCTGATGTGTTTGAGTGACGCGGTCTCGAGGCATGTGGATGTTGTGAATGGGACCCATTTGGAGCATCACCTCGTATATGGTGGATGAGGTGGCGCGTTCGTCAATATTGCCTATGTAGACGGTAGCATCTTTGTCTTGCTCCCTGTTTTTTTTTTCAAAGTTATTAGAGAAAGTACTTTTTATTGCGTGAAATATGTTGCAGTCGTGGGAAGGACGGTCGCCTACCAATGGCGGTTCTGGGCCATTTTGTTTTGGCGTTTGAGAGCGTCGTTGAACGAGCGCTCTCTTTTCTTATTTTTTTCCCTTTGTTGTTGGTAAGATGAAAATGTCCGGGATGAACTCAAGATGATTGATAGAAGAGAAGCGACAATGCTAGGCTCAGGCAGACAAATTCTTCTTCGCTGTAGAATTTGTAGAGTTTCGCTTTTTCGGAATGGGAGATCTTGAATGCTGAGGTTGCGCGCCGCGGATTGCAGCTGGATACGCATTATCTCATGAATTTCAAAGAGGTCTGGTTCCTTGGAGCTTTGCTTGGGGATTTAGCCGATAATGTTCCGTTAGCTGACTGAAGCGACGACGTTCAGGTGGTGCATTATTTTATGGGTCCGAAGTCTCTGGAGTCGCTTTCTTTTGCTCCCAGTTGGAAAGAAACCTGACTTGAGGCTTCTCTGACCATTTTGTCTCGCCAAGTCAACTCCCATTCACGTCGTTATCGTTAAAGAGCAGGCGCAGAGTCGACGCTCAGTCCCGTGGTCTAGTCGTTACAGCCAAATCGACCATTCGGTCATCACTATGCTTTCCCTTTCTGAAGAGTCCAAGGTTCGTGGCGGGCCCTGCCGAAGCGGATTGAGCAAATGTTGTCGGGCAAACAAACACTGATATTTTGGCACGGTTAGGAGCGCATCGCCAAGCTCATTGACGTGTCTCGCGTCGCTATTCACTAGTGCGTCCTGCTGGAATTTCCTACGATGCTTCTTGCCGCTTGCTGACTGATTTCGCAGTGGCTATCTCCCTCTAATCCTCTATCTCGGTACGATGCTGTCCCACTCCTGTCGTCCAGGAAGAACAAGGCTTTCGTCGTAGTGCTAAACTATTTTATTCATATAGGCTACACCCGTAGCGACCCTCGTCCTTCCGTTATCCGGTATGCCCTGCTCTTTTCGGCTACTTGCAAATAGTGCTCTGTGGGTTCCTCTTCACAAACGTTAACGGAATTGTGTAGCCTCCTCTCCCCTCTTTCGTGAACACGCGAATATCTCGGCAAGCAATGTATTACTAGATTCTCACCGATCTCGGGTCACGAGAGGAATAAAAAAACCCCATGGTACGACTCGACGGACGGCAAACAGTTCAAACTTGATCGTCACCTGTGCGCAGAACGATGACGCATTTCATGGCATTGAAATGCACGTGTATGGTGTTGTTCCATGTACAACCAATTGAAGAGAAATGCGAAAATGACGGGCTGTCCATCAGCGAAAAAAATGGCAATAATTGGGGGTTTGTATATATTCTTAACCAAAAAAATAAGATGACTCACAATAGTTCCATGCTGTCAGTTCTCCTCTCTCACTTGGCAGCACAGAGGGTGTCACTTTATTGCAGTTGTCGTAAGGTTGGACTTGACTGCCTTGATGTTTCTGCCAATCTTTCGAATTCTGCGCCAACATGATCGCATTTCATCCGCATGACCTATGCAAGTTATACACGCGGTTTCCTGGCGGAGGCCTGTCTAGAACGTGTGTTTGTAAATAATCATATTTGACGAGAGCAGCATTTCACAATTTTTTGCGGGCGAGCGTTCAGATTAACTAAGATCTGGGTGCACAAGAACTGCTTAGCTGGCGGGTGGATGACGACCATGTACCAGACCATGAATGCACGGCGGTATGACGAAGTAGAGCTCAAAAGCCACCATCAGCACAGGATGGATGAATTGCGAAGAGCGCTTCAACGCTGGATGCTCGGATGTATGGAAATCTGCCAATGGTTCCAAAACGTTGAAGGTACCCGCGATACCACACATGCGCTGTTAGAGATAGCAAGACGCAAAAGCCCCTTATTTGTTTAGGATAATCAGTTCTTTCTAGCCTTGAGTAGCTTATAGCTAGGCCGGGGCAACTCAAGCGACATGAGAAGGAATAGCAGACGTCAGCGGCCAATCCATCGACCGGTACACTTTTGGCCGTCGTGCTAGCGGCGGTTGCTGCATGTGCCTCGGGGCCGCGTAAAACATAATTGATACGTGGAGCTAGTGTCTGCTTGACTGCTTCGTTATCCGGAACGGCGCAGTGGTTATCGCAGGATCAATGTCGCGGCATGCAGGTAGCGGATGAGTGACTTCCAGACATGTACTTGTAGACGTCGACGGCGTGGACGATGTCGCCGCACATGAGTCGCACATGATGGAGCCAGACTGGGCGGACTCGGCTGACACACTGACGTAAGTAGGCAGCCCGCGGTCCCGAGCTAGCTGCCCCGCTCTGGGAAAAGTAATAAAATAAAATCAAACCAGAGCACGCACATGAGCTCTCGCCAGTCGCCCGCAGGCACCGCCCCATGATTCGTTTCATGGCCCTCGACCCGACAACAATGTAGAGCAATCCGCCATCTGCCTTCCTCCGCGCACATCACTCTCTACATGCACGACCACCGCTATGGGGGTCTGCCTCCGGCCCTCGTCGAGTCCATGGCCGGCCTGAGCGCCGGCATCGTGGCCACGCTGGTCGTGCACCCCTTGGACATTGTCAAGACGCGGATGCAGAGTCAGTCTCGCCACTCCACGGATATCAAGAAGAGCGCTGTGAAGCAAAACATTTGCATAACATAGACATGTATCATGGCATCAAGAATAACCAGTCCAATCATGTAGTCCATCGAAGCACCGGTCCTTCTGCGTCCGCGCCCCCCACGACCGTCGCCATTCTCCGCTCCCTGACCTCCAACAAGCAGCACGTACTGCTCTCGCTGTACCGCGGACTCGCGCCCAATCTCATGGGCAACGCAACTTCGTGGGCGTCCTTCTTCTTGTTCAAGTCCCGCTTCGAGAAGCTCGTGGCGCAGCAGGACGGAAAGCCCTCCGCCGGCGGTTACTTTGTCGCGAGCGCTCTCGCCGGCGCGACGACCTCTGCTCTGACGAATCCGTTGTGGGTGCTCAAGACGCGTATGCTCTCCTCGGACAAGGGATCCGTGGGTGCGTACCCGTCCATGCTGGCTGGTGTGCGCATCATCTGGCGGACAGAAGGGATGAGGGGCTTCTACCGCGGGCTTGCTGTGTCGCTGCTTGGGGTCTCGCACGGTGCGGTGCAGTTTGCCGTGTACGAGCCTGCCAAGAGGATGTATTTCACAAAGAGGCTTGGTCAAGGACATGGTGGTCCTGGCTCCGGCTCCGACCCTGTTTCTGGGAGAGAGAATGGGAAAATGTCCAACGAGGCAACGGTGGTGATATCCAGTGTTGCAAAGCTGGTGGCTGGGGCCGTGACGTACCCATATCAGGTGCTCAGGAGCAGGATGCAGAATTACAGAGCCGACGAGCGCTTCGGCAGGGGCATTGGCGGTGTCGTGGCGCGGATCTGGAGAGAAGAGGGTGTGGTTGGGTTTTATCGAGGTCTGGTCCCCGGCGTGGTGAGGGTCATGCCAGCTACGTGGGTGACGTTTCTGGTCTATGAAAATGTCAAGTACTATCTGCCCCAGTGGGCTGCGTGATGTTCATGTACATGCATATATACACGAGTACATACTGTATATACATATGTACATACAATGTATATTAACAAAAGAAAATAGAATGTCAGCATGTACAGCAGGGACAAGGATTGGTATTTGTTTTGAAATGCGGTACAGACACGCAGCGGGGTTTATGACCTGCCAAACGGGCGTCATCTTTCGCAAAAGTCAATGTCGTAAAAGCAGGCAAGCGATCCTCTTTTTCCCTTGACGGTCCGACTGATGCAACTTTGATGGACAGCCATGGTCTGCCCAAGGAAAAAGGGATTTAGACTGAAGTGAACAGTGACTTGGTAACATAATCATATACGCAGACTGTAGTAGCGAGAGTGTAGTAGTAGGCCCCAAGAAGAAGTCTTTTACATTTTTATTTTTTTTTCTCGTATTTACGAGGCCCCATTCATCCTTTATTGTGCCTAACATCTGTGTATGTGTATGTATATCGTATTTCATGCCCGAAAATTCTCATCCGTACTCCGTCCGCAAGGGTAACCCTGGTGATTCCTTTAAAAAGAAAGAAAAAAAAACACTTGAAAATTCAAGACTTCAATCCTTCTTTTTTAAAGGCAGCAACCCTCCTCGCAAGAACAAAGACCGCAGCATATGGAGCAACCGACTTCCTCGCCGCCACCGCGGAGAGTCATCTCGGGCTGCTGTTCAGAAGTGTTCTATCGAAGCGGGGGCGCCGGCAGGTCAGTCAACATATTTTTTTCCACTCTTTTTTCTGTATTTATGGGGAGTAGAATGGCAGTTTAAGAAGGGAAAAGAGGAGAAAAAGAAAGAAAGAAATTATGAGCGAGACAAGGACATACAGGCTGCTGGATGATGACATTGTCGGACTCGGCCGTCATCGGCTGTTGCTGTTGAGTGGGCTCGGTAGAGGCAGGCATTTTGGCGTTGGGCAATGGAGAGGTTTTTTTTTTAAATGTATTTAGTTTGGTTCTCAGTCTTGGAGTCTGGCTTTGCGTATGGAGGATACGGATGATGCCGGACAGACGAAGATGGATGGGACAAGACGAAGGCAGGACAGAGAAGCGACAGAGATGGGACAAGTCTGGACCATGTACGGATCAACGGCACAAAACCCCTCTATATACCCTCCCGAGCCAAGAGATGCATCCTGACAGAGTGGCTGTGCACGAAACGGAGAGAGCGAGACTACCAACATGGGCATGGCCACCATGGGCATGGCGATTGGTCGTGATGTTGTGGTCCCCCTGGCTTTTGTTTCCCGTGCCGGTTATCCGGCTTTTGCATTGCCCTGTTTGGCGCGAAGTCGGAGGAAGAAAGAGACGGACTAGTCGGCTGGCCGGCTCGCAGCCAGGGCCAGGTGTGCTGTGCCTCTGGCTCCGGAATCCAGCCCTTAGCCGTGCCAGCCAGGAAAGAGTCGGAGAGACCCGTCAGCCGAGTAGAGAGGAGGAACCAGCCTCGATCAAAGCTGAGAGGAGGATCAGACAGACCAGACCACCGCGATACCGCCCGGCCGACCAAGCGACTGACGAGAATGAAGGCGGCAGCATCATGGCAGCGGCGGAAGAAAAATCACCCGCACACACAACACACCAGGACAACCTTGGAAGGCACAACCGTTGATGAAACGCTGCGTCGCTGCACTGCACCGCCGCGTGGAGACGACGACCCGCCCGACTGGCACCACCCTCGACCGGCACTGACTAATCGTGCCAGTCAGCCTTGGGTGGGTGCCGTCGAAGCCGATGCGGCAACTCCCCGTGTGGCGGAGCTAGTACATACACCCACTGCATGTTGTACATCGTACCAGTTCAAGCTAGTACGCGATAGCACGGTACTTGCCGCGGCGGCGCGCAGGGGTTGTTTCGACACCTCTACATGTGCGTACCTCTGTACCTACATATGGACAGTCCGACCGTTGAATTGGTTCGCAAATCTACCTGCGGCGTGGCTTGCAGCTGCAGCAGCGGATCGATCCCGACCCTGGGAAAACTTCCCATCACACACGATTCCGTTGGAAGATGCGTCGCGAGAACACGTGCGTACAAGCTGTGGGAGCAAAGGCAGGGAGGGCTCAAGAGTAGGTGTAGGTAGCAAGCACGATGTCATCACGTGCATTCGAGACAGTGACATCCATCCGCCCCCAGCGTTGACAAGTGTGATATTCTCACCCTACCCAACTTTGGCCTCGCTTCCATGCGTCCACAGCGACAGCGACAGATTCATCGCCAAATAACCCGACTCGGTGCGGAAAAGGGGTAAAAATTATTCTATATTCCCACATTGTGTTCTATCTGGCGTCGTCGTCGTCTGATAGCCGCCGCCCCCCATGACGACGGTGGTGGTCAAGCTCGGCGGCGCTGCCATCACCGACAAGTCCAAGGCAGACACTCTGTCCGCCGATCTGGACATGTTGGTCGACAACATCGGCCGGGTCTACCAGGCGGAGTTGCGCCCGCACGGCAAGAGACTCGTGTTGATCCACGGAGCTGGTAGTTTTGGACATCCTCCGGCCAAGAAGTTTCGCGTCAAGGCCGGCTGGTCGACGACAACAGGATCGACCGCCGCGGCGGCTGCAAACGAGCGAGACGGCAACGGTGATGCGGATGGCGAGACGGCGCATGAGCCGAGTCGACCGCCAAGTCAACACCAACAACAAGAACAACAACAACAACGACGAGAACAAGAACAAAAACAAGAACAAGAACAACAAGACCGCGTCAAATTCGGAATGGCATTGACACGCCAACGCGTGCTACAGCTCCATCATCATGTGCTGCAGCGCCTACAGCACCGAGCCCAGCTCCCCGTGCTCTCCATCTCGACCTACGACACAGTCGAGACCTCCGAGGGACACCTGACGGCCGAATCCAGCGCCCGCCTCGTGCGCCGCGTGCACAAGCTCCTGGCCCAGGGCTTCATCCCCCTGCTCTTCGGCGACGCCGTCATCGACCTCGTCTGGGGCTGCACCATCCTCTCGGGAGACGCGCTGATGCATACGCTGGCGACGGCGCTGCGCGAGGTCCACCGCTGCGTCTTCGTCACGGACGTGCCCGGCATATTCACCAGGGATCCGAAGCGATTTGCCGACGCAACACTCATACGCGAGCTACGCTGTAGCTCGGGCCGGGAAATCCCAGACGACGTGCATGCGAGTGGTGTGGATGATGTGACGGGCGCCATGGGCAGTAAATGGCAGTGGGTGAAGCGCATCATGACGGACGCGCCTCATGTGTGCGGTGTGAGGATCTGCAGGGCATCTGAGGCGGATAGGGCGCTGATTATCGCCGAGCATTATTCCCATGGAGATGATTCACGTAGCGATGATACCAACCGATGGACTAGCATTGTTCGCTGAAACGTCTTGCAACAGAGTCAGGTTCACGATATGCTGCCGGTCAAACCCAGCACAACAACGTCTGCAAGCGAGATTTACTCTAAGCTTTGTGATTAAGTTTTAGAGAAAGGGTTTGAAGTCAACGCGATATTCAAAAGCTATATGTCCATATATATATATTTGTGCGCGTGTGATGCGTGTGTGTAAACACTGATTATTCACAATCCTGCAAAATCAAATCGGCCGCTCTTTGAGCAACGGCATACATCGTCGACATCAGATGCGAAGTGATTTGAAAGGGCAAGATACCAGAGTCCACCACCCTCAGGTTTTTTGTACCGTAGACACTAGTCAAGAGGTAAGTAGTTTTTTTTTTCAGAGGACCACTCCCCCCAGAGCCGATTAGGCATATACTGACCGTAGACGAGAATCAACGACACCACCCAGCTTCCGGGGCAACATGGCTGTAGCTCCAACCCAGTGGCTTGCGCCAACAGAACTGTTCTGCAACCACTTGAGATAATCTGCATCGGTACCGTCGGGGCCAATCGCGGGGACGTAGTAGGCGTCGGCGACGAGGCCGGTTAGCGGTGGGCTGTTCCACAAATCTCTCAGACGCCGCGCTACGGCAATGGCTACTTGTTGGTCGAAATTGTCTGTCAGAAATCGAGGCATAATAACTGGAAATTCGAATGGGTTGGCGGAAGATATGTGAACGTGGCCCCGCGAGAGGGGCATGAGTGGCCAGAAGGGGACACTGAGGATCGAAGGATAGCTTTCGGATATGATTTCGGCGACTGGCACTGCGAGACGTAAATTTCTTTCTTTCTTTGTTTCTTTTCTTTTTTCCTCTTATATAATTATTTTTTATAAACATATTTTGTCACGATTTTTCTTTTTTCTTTCTTTTTTTTTTTTTTTTTTTTTTTTTTTTTTTCTTTTTTTTGTAAAAAAAAAAAAAAAAAAACGTACGTCTAGATTGTACAATAAGATGAATCGTCATATTAAGAAGCATCTCTGCCCCCTGGGTGTTAACGGCGGCACCGGCTGCAACAAGCGACTCGGCTCTTGATGATAAACTCGCCGGAGATGCGAGAGATTGAGTAATTGCGGACGAGCCTGTATGATCCCGTATGAGAACGTACACTGATAAGAAAAGAAAGGAAAAGTCATCGAGGAGTACACAGTTGGCTGGGTCTTACCCGCTGACCAAATGTTGTCAATATTGACCAAAGAGATTTCAGGTCCAAAAGGTTTACGACCATCAATCAGCGACGTATCATTTCGGTACTCAGTCTTGACGAGAGCAGAAATTACCGAGCCGGGTTGATCCTAGAGAGATAGGGACAATTAATATTCCTTCATGGCTGGAATGAAATATATACATATATATATCTTGTCATACATTGAGGTTGGCACCAACGCCAGGCAAGTGGACGACCTGCTTCACTTTTGCTGCAGACAGAACACTCGCCTTTCCCACACCCGACCTTTCCAAAATAGGGGCGGATGCGAGAGCACCTGCCGAGAGTATGACTGACTTGGCGGCTTTAACGACGTACTGCTGTTTGGAATTTCTGAAGAGCGTTGGCGAGAAGCGTACACCATTTGCTCTCAGACTCTGGTCAAGATGGACTTTGTCGACAGTATGATTTGCGAGGACCGTCAACGACGATCGTTGCTGGCCTGGTGCCCATAGGAGAGCGTCTGCGGCGGACGAACGTTTCATTTCACCCGTTACCGGATCATGCCATATTGTCCAGGATGTGGAGGCGGAGACGACTGAGCTTCTGTTGGACAGGTCATTGCTAATGGATAGACCTGGGAAGGCATGTGGCAGGGCTTCTTTATACAGCTTTACGGCACCTGGAATCCGCATAGGTGTCTATATTGTGACTTTTCATAAGCCACGACAAAAAAAAAGAACAGAAAAGATGAAAAGAAAGAAAAAAGAAAGAAAGAAAGAAAGACGGAAGAAATTACACAGATAGAGGCACTTACGGGAAAAGAAATGTTGACAAAACCATGGTATCCGTGTACAGCCGGGTCGAAACCCGCGCCCTGGGCAATCTGATCTTTTGTGGGCGGTATGTTTCGCTCGATGGCCTCCATATACTGGCAGAAAAAGAAAAGGGTCATCATAAATGATTGGGCCACACAAATCAGAAAACGCTTACAGGCTCAAGAGTCCTCCAATTCCACCCAGGGTTACCAAGGTATTCCAAATGGTCAATCTCGGCTTTCGTGGGTCTGTACCACACCATACCATTAACTATATAACAAGGCGAGGCAGTGAGTTGAAAGTCGAGGGCAGGATGATGGGTGACGAGGCAGGACAGGCAAAAACAAGATCGTACTAGAGGTTGAGCCACCGATACAGGCACCGGCGTCAATGGTTGACTCGAGCTTGTTTCCGTCATTATCGTATCTCGGATAGTTCCAGTTGCAGTAGGTAGCTGGGTATGGCTGATCCCCCGCGTTAAAGACGGCGGGATTCGACGATCCATCGGGCCCGGCTTCGATGAGTAGGACGGAATGGCCGCGACCGCTGAGCTGGAGACAAGATAAAACATGAGGTGTTGGCACGAAGATACCACTACTGATCAGGCCGGCGTGCGACAGATTACATAACGTGCCTTGTTTCCCACGGTGATGCCGGAAAGTCCTGCACCCACAACGACAAAGTCAAATGTCTTGTTTGCCACAACCGCAGCGTCGTCTGTTATGAGCGTTGCACGGGCTAGCCCGGCAAGAGCCGTGAAGGCGAGGGAGGGCAGCGCGAGAGACATGGCAGATAGAATGGTCGCCATGGAATATTGTCACTGCTTGGGTAGTGTGGTTGTTGGTCAGCTAGCCGGCGCATGATGACGATCAAGGGAGGGGATGAGGGGAAGCTGAGCCCGCAGCTCGATATTGCAGGGATGTCGAGTTAAATTCAAGGATGCAAGCAAGATTGAACCAGCGGGCCGTCCCAAAGCCGCCTAGTGGCACGGTTGGCGAATGGCAGCGCCGGTCGGCCGATTGGTGGGGCCGCCACCCTCAGTAGTAGTTTGGCTTTGCTAATTGGGTGGAAAGTCGGGGTCACTAATTTAATCTGGATATCGATATTTGTTACGTAAATAATGAGATGCTTCAAACACCATGTCTATTCTTCTATCCTGCCACAGTAAGCACTTCTTGATATTTCAAAGCCATCACCCCGCTCCACCTAGTCATCTGTCGAACACAGGTACTGCCTCAAAAAATCAACCTGACACCTGGCAGACCTCTCAAAGTTGGGCCCCGAATAGCCATCGAAATGCCCGCCGGGAATGATGTTAAGCCGCTTCGGCTCATGAGCTCGTGAAAAGGCCTTCAACGCGAGCTCTGTCGGCGTCACCGCATCGCGATTCGCCACAGTCATGAGCAGCGGCGTTGGCGCAATGTGGTGGATGTGTGCTGAGGGATTGAAAGCCCGTAATGCTTCCATGCTGGTGAGGAGAGAGACGCGTCAGTTTGCGGGGAAAATCCTGTCTTTTGGATTGCGCCTTTATATAGACGGGGGTGGACTGAGAATAGTTGGGAAGGGGGGAAGGGGAAGGGGGGGTGCCCGGTTACACCTACGATTTGACGGTTATTTCATTCTTCCATGGACACTTTTCACTCCATTTAGTGAAAAACTCATAGCAGTCCGGAGTCGGCAGGGCGCAATGTCCAAAAATATTTTTATCCACGACTGGAATGACGCCTGCGGGATTCCCCTTGGCTCGTTCTTGACGATCTATTTTAAGAGGCAGATTTTTTTTCCCCCCCACGACGTTAATACGTTAAACTCACAGTAAAATGATGCACGGGGCTGCTGTATAGTATTGAACTCGTCATGACCAATCTTCTTCGCACACATACCGCTTTGAAAGACTTGGTTCAAGCCCGCAACGAAATCCGGCCGAACGAGCCGGTGGAAATTGTCCCATCCGTCGACACAAGGCAACTGGGACAGCACGCAGCGTACTCTCCTGTCCGTGGCAGCAACGACAAGGACATGCCCGCCGCTGTAGGAGCTCCCCCAAATTCCGATCTTGTCAGGGTTGACTTCTGCGCGCGACTGAGCATAGGTGATGGCATCCGAGTAGTCGCTCTGTTGGTCGGCCGGAATGATTTCATGGCGCGGGTGCCCTGGTGCCACGTCGCTGGCTCCGAAGCCGCGGTTGTCATAGACCAAGCAGCAGAGCGGTAGGTTGGCGCAAAAGTAGTCTGCAAAGACGTCGAGGTCCATCTCCTTCAGAGCCGTAAAGCCATGAGCCATGACGAGGCATGGTAGGGGGCTTGCGGAGCCTGCGCTGCTATCAGGCACGTAGAACCAGCCACGGAGCGTGACATTATCGCAGGTCTGGAAGCTCACGTCTTTGCGCATCATGGGTTCTGTGGGGTCAACGAGATGTAGGAAGAGAAGGAAGTATGGGATTTTGCGGCGCGGAGGTCTTCAACATGTATATATATATATATATATGCATGTCGGCCGTCTTTGAACAGCACGCTGTGTAGCCAAGACTAGAGAGGATGAATTGATTCGAGTGTGCATACATAGGTGTACAATGTATATCTAAGACACGATAGATAATGCGACAGCCGGCCGGGGTTTGGCTTGCGACATGTCTCACACAATCCATTCAGAAACGAAGACAACCGAAAATTATCGCACACTGCCCAGTGCCAACATTAGCACATGGTTGTTGGGTATTTGACTCATTGAGCCACCCGAGAACTTGGAGCATCGGAATGCCCTCGCCATCAAATGTCATCTGCCTACCTAGTCACCCATCCACTTAGGTAGGGAGATGGAGCTATGTACATACATACATACATACATACATAGTACATACATATGTACATATATGGCGCTACTTGCCAAAGTGTCGATCAATCAATTTCAAAGTGTTCTCAACCGCCGCACCCACGCCTCGGGCCGTGAGCCCCGGCCCCGATGGACCGGGATCGTTCAACTCCTGGACGGCCCTCACCCGATCAAGCCCGACCTCGAGGATGGTGCCCCCGACATGGTCCCGGTTGGTGATCAAGTCTAGAATCACATCGGCAACTTTCTCGACGGGAACCCACTCGTCCACGCCCTCGTGGAACCATTCCAGCTTCTCACGCCAGATGGGCGTCTTGATGGTCCCCGGCGCAACGGCGTTCACGCGAATGTTCATGCCCGGCTCCAGACCCGCGAGGCTTCGCACAAACCCCGAGATGGCGTGTTTGCCGGCACAGTACAGTGGCGCGGGCAGCAGGGCGATCTGGGCGGCAATGGAAGTGATGAGCACGACGACTCCATGGCCCAGGTCCTGGCGCCTGAAGCAATCAATGGCCAGTTGCGTCGCGCGAATGGGATGCGTGACGTTGACGTCGATGCTTTTGAACGACGATGCCTCGACTGTGTCTGCTCCTTGATTGAGGTACCAAAAGTTGGACAAGCCCTAGAAGAAGAAGAAGAAGAAGAAGAAGAACCGACGAAAGAAGCCCAAGAAAAGTCTGGTTTCAGCGCTGTTTTTTTTTTACGAATGTCGGGAAATCTGAACATCCAAAAGAAAGGGATGAGACGGGGGGGAAGGAAGAACGAAAAAAAAAAACAGAAAACGCTAACCGACCTCTGGATCAAAGATACCTGCCCCCGGGATGACAATGTCCAGCCGGCCGAATTCCTTGATCGCATGGCGGAACGCAATGTCCAGGTCCTGCCACTCCGTCACGTCGGTGCGAATAAACGAAGCGTGCGCGTTGCCCTCGTCAACGGCATGGTTGAGGAGGACATCCAACTCGTTGCTCGACTTGAGATCTGCAATCACCACATTGCAGCCGCCCGCCACGAGCTGGCGGGTGACCTGCAAGCAGATGCCAGACGCGCCGCCCGTGACCAGGGCAGTCTTGCCGCGGATGTCGAGAGCCATGGCGTTGGTCAACCGTCAGACTGTGAGTAGTGGGTGGCGGTAGATAGATTTCGGCAGGGTTTTTTTTCTTTCCTTTTTTTCTTTCTTTTTTCTTTTTCTTTGCTAATTCTTCTCTCCTCGTCCTTAGTGAGGAGGAGAAAAGAAAGTAAGACAGAGTTGCAGGACAGTGTTTGTGATGCCACAAGCAGACGGGAAATGTCACGGGGACTTTTTTTTTTTTTTTCGCGTAACAATATTCGTCGCATTATATGTGCGGGGCCTTTCTTGATATTTGCTCCCTTGTCTTTTTCCCTCCTTCATCATGTTGCCCTCATGCGGAGTGGTCGAATCAGGAATGAATCACACCTGCAGTGTTACCGGGGCTGGCGACACTCCTCCAGCGATATACACGTGGGTTTTCAGGAGTTTTGGATCAAAAAAAAAGTATCGCGAGAAATTTAACCGGTTAACCTAAGAACCTTATGTAAAAAAAAAGGAAGAAAAAGAAGAAAATTCTAATATTTAGTATACTAGCCCTCTCTCTATAGTAATAATTACTTTAATAGGGTATAGTATTAAATACTACATATTACGCGTAACCTATATTATTATTTTCTCTATTAATTTACATTTCTACGCGTAGACCGGCTAAATTCGAGATACCCTTATCGATTTAAAACTTCTGAAAACCCACTGCCATCATCAACATGGCAATGGTCACGACTCCGGATTATCATGGTGCAGCCCATGAGCTCGAAGCTGGTCCGACTTGGTTGTGTGACACAACAGCACGGGCATCCCGAGTCCCCGACTCTGGCCACTCGAGTGTCTGGGCGATCAATCATAACGGCACTCGACACTTCCTGTTGTTGTGGAGGAAAACGTGTTTCAGACAGAACAATGTACTACGGCCGAATCAGTCATCGTTTCTGCTTGTGCTTGTGCTAGTGATGTATGTGTAATCTTTGCAAACCGAGTCCTTGGGTTCCACGAGGTCGCCAAACCACTTACCGACCAAGGACAGAACAGACCAGACATCTTCGTGATCCCCAAGCCGGCTCGTTCACTATGTTTACACGACTGACGTGCTGTTAGATGGTAAGACGTGCGATCGCTGCCTCCTAATGATAGGGTGCACAAGACACCGGTGGTGTCCAACTCACCAATTAGTGCAATCTGCTCGTATCCGTACTCATTTTTTATTTTAGTGCAAAATAATCGTCTGAGGCAGTAGATTCAGATAAGCTTTCTACAGAATTTACAAAAGGATGTAAAGACAAATGCTATATACACTGGTCATGTCAGCTTCTTCGCACACCCATTCTGGTCCTGATGTCAGCGCGACTCACTTCAAGGTTTGAAATGGGTTCAGAAGCGCGGAGATGCGGTCGTAAAACAAAAAGGATCACTAGAGCAAGGGAAACATCCGAGTGGCGCGCGCTCTATGATGTGGGCAAAAAGACTGGAGGAACGGGGAATTGAACCCCGGACCTTCCGCAAGCATGCGTCGAGATGCAAAGCGGACGCGATAACCCCTACACTATTCCCCCGACGAGTGAGCGTTGAGCAGTTATCATGAAATACAGAGTCTTTTTCAGCCACTTACAAGACTACTGGATCGGTGTCTTATACCCTTTCGCCTGGTTTAGATTTTCATATTGTGCAATACTCTAGATTTCGTTCTCCCGTATTTTTGTATTCAAGTTATATCAAACGACAGCCTGTTTCTCATTTTACGCGTAGGCAAAAGCGTTCAAGATCTCTCATTCCAAGACACCATCGCTGCGGAATCAATGGACAAATCGGAAGGAATAGTCTTCTAGGTGCTTTTTTTTTTTTTTTTAAAAAAAAAAAAAAAAACAAAAAACTCGTATATGTCCTTGGTGTCGTTACTCGAACGCCATGATTCTACAGCTTGCACCACCCTACATCATCGTTATTTTCTGAATTTACTATCCTTTGAAATTGCCGAGGAGTAGGCGAATATGCGGCGACTCACGGGCTCTTTTTCATATGCCGTGCTATGTGTGCGAAGATGTGTACTCTTCGTTGCCACCGTTAAAGTCGCCTTTCCCAAAGACAAGCAATGAAACGCTCCATCATAATCCCCACAGAGAGTGCACTCGCCACAGCAATGAATGACCAGTGTCATAGTCTGCCTCTTCCGCCTGCAACATCCGCGAATTCTGTAGACACACAAATTGACATCGATCCTAGTGCCCCTGCGTCCCCGGCATATTCTGGAGTCTCGGTGTCGGCGTCAATTGTTGCACACCGCAGACCTCCTTAGGTCTTCCTTATCAGTGCGGTGCCCTGTATCTAGCCTCATATCTCAGGCATCCCGCCAGAGATCCCCACTACATACATTTTAGGTAGCAGGAGCATCTATTATTAGATAGCGAATATATTATGCACTATTACTAGATATAATAAGTTATAAGCCCTCTATATTCCGGATTTTTTAACATTTAATATTATTATTTTTTATTTTATTATATTTTATTATAGTATTATATCTTTTTTTATTAATAAAAAGCTAAATTTAGCCTATTATATCCTTTTTATAGATTTTATTCTATAAATTTACCCCTTTTCTTATAAGCTATTAAGCTATAAAAAATTTTTTAATATTATAATAAAGCTCTTTATTAGCTTTAGTTAATTTAGTTATTACTAAAAAAGGCATATAGGCTGCTTTTACTAGTAGATTTAAACTATAGCCCTTTTATTATAATATAGAAATTAATAATTATTAGTTAATACCCTTAATACTATAAAGGTATATATTATAAGACTTTATTATAGAGTTTTACTAAAAAAGGGGCCCTTACTATAACCTCTTAATTACTAGCTAGAACTACTATTCTATATAAGTTAGAACTACCTAAGCATTAGTTTAACTAATAAAATATTATAGATTATTAGGTATAGTAATAGAAGGTAAAGCTATACTTACTAACTAAGCTAAAATATAATAAGGTAAAACTTTATAATTTTCTCCCTTTATTATTAAGATATAGAAAATACCTATAAGAAACCTACTAATCTTTAACTTTAGAATCTCTATATAAATATAGGCTATATAGTAATTTAATAAAATAATAAGCTACTTATATTAACTTACTATACTACTAAATTAATAATTCTTTAGTATTAAATACTAGGTTATAGGGACTTATAGTAACTAGCCTTATAATACTTTATACTCTATATATTTAATACTTCTAAATTAAAGCTATTATAGCTAATAGTATAATGCTACTAGTGCCTAAAGAGGCATATTAGAGTTAGAATATAGACCTAACTATAAGCCTAAAGAATATAATTCTAAAGATTATATAAATTACCCCTTTAAAGGGTTCTAAGAATTTTAAGAAATAAGAAATCTTAATTAAGATATATATATATATTCTTAGCCTAACTAGCTACTTTAATAGTATAATTACTTAGTTATAATAGACTAATTAAAAGTATACCTTATTAATATATTTAATATAGTAAACCCTATTTATATATATATAGAAAAATATCCTTAGGGTAGGATAGAATTACTAGGGCTATATAATAGACCTAATATAGCGTATTTATAATAATTATAGCTTCTAAGCTAATATTACTATTATTAAGCTTTTAGATATATTTTTTTAATTAAGGTAGGTAGATTTCTTAATAATAAGGGCCTAGCTTAATTATTATTAAAATATTTAGTAAAAAGTTAATAATATTATAATTTTACTTAATATTATATAGGTAGCTTAGATACTTTATACTATTAAGGGCTCTATACCTAATATATATAATATATAGAAGATTTAGAGCTATAGCTCTAATAGATTAAAGAAAAATAAGATATTAAAATATCTTACTTATAAGTCTAATAAGCCTATAGTAAAGTAAAAGTCTAACTTTACTATAAAAAAGTCTATAGAGACTAAAATAATAATAGAATATAGATATATACTTTATTTTAGTAGGAAGGCATATAAGCTAAACTAGTGCTAAAAGCTATATTCTAAGAAAATACCTAATTATATTTAGAAGTTATAGAAGAAGCCTTAAGAATCTAAGCCTAAAAGTATAGCTTTAGCTAATATTATATAAGCTAGGAATACCTTTAGTAATATAACTATAAGTACTAGCACTGCTTTTATAGTAGCTACTAACCCTAATTAACTTAAGTAATTTAATTATATACTTAATATAGGTTATAGTAACTATATATTTAATTTAATAAAGTAGTTTACTTATCTTAATACTTGTTACGTGCTAGAAGACGCACATAAGAGGTTAGCACTTACGCAATAGGCGTAGTGCTTCGTAAGGTTATAAGAAGGGATAACACTTAAGTTATAGTTAGGTAGTTAAGTGTATATAAGGTTAAAGATACTTCTTTTAAACTATTAGAAAAGGGAACCCTCCCTTAAGGGGTAGGTTCCCTTATAGGGCAGACTATAATAGGTCCCCCTACACTAAAAGATATTTACTTATCCTAAGTAGGAATATAAAAAAAAAGAATAAAAATAAGAGGGTATTATAACTATTATATATATAGTATATAAATAGTATTATTATTACTTATAGTATAATAGAAAGAAAAAGAAAGTATAATAGTTATATAGTACCTAATATATATATAGTATGCTAATAGTAGTACTACTATAGTAAATAAAAGAAAAGAAAAAGGGAAATATATATATAATTATAGAAAGCCTTTTCTAAGCTACTACTTATCTTAGTATTTATATTTACTAGTTATATTACTATTATCCTTATTACTACTAGCCTCTATATTATTCTTACTAGTACTAGGCAATATATTACTAAAGCTACTATTACTAATAAGATTATAGTTTAGGTAGAGCCTAATAGTATTAGTTATTATAAAGTAAATATTAGCTTTAAGGTAGGGTATAATATTATTAATATTATTCTAAAGTAATGCTTTAAATATTTTCTATTCTTTATATCTAGATATTGCTTATATAGTATTAGTGTTTAGGCTTTTAATATAGTTCTACGCTACCTTCTATATATTCTAGTATATTAGGTTATATTTAATATCCTTAATTTTGGACTAAATCTTTATATAATAAGCTATAGTATCTCTATATAGAGTCTAGTGCTAGTTACTAATATTAAAGACTTTATTAAGCAGTGCTATTAGTATTTAGAGATAGAGTGTAAGTATAGCTAGTATATATTATTAAGTAGTAATTATATTTACCCTTATTATTAGGTTACTTACCTAATAATAGATAAAGATACTACTGCCTATATTAAGGAAATAGTTATATAGTATAAGGTCTATAGTTTATAAAAGGTTTATAGCATTCCTAGCTAATATAATAAAGTAGTTAAGTAATTATTACTTTTTACTGCTTTATATATAAGGGGGTAGCTAGAAACTATAGTATTATTTAATATATTATACGCTAGAACCTATATTATCTTATAGAGCTACTATAATAAAAATTATATTTACTATTTTATATAATTTACTCTCTAGCTAAATTAAGGCTTCCACTCTAGCTTCTATAATAAACTAAGTAGCATTAATATATACTTAGTTAGTCTTTAAATTATTGCCTAATAGTATAATATTATTATATCCTAGGTAGGTTTAATATATTTTATAAAGTTTTTATAGGAGAAAGAAATATTTAATGCTACTAAAGATAATATATTTAGCTAAATAGTAGTAGTATTTCTTATAAATAGTTAGGCAGTTTATAGGATAATTAGTAGTAAGAGTAAGGCTACTATATCTAGCCTTATTTTATAGGTTACTATACTTTTTTAGCTATTCTAGAATTATTTAGATACTAACTATACTATTTATAATAGTATTAGGTATTTTATAGCTAATAGTTAGGGTTATTATAAGGGAAAGCTAAGAAATAAGGATACTAAGCAATAATAGCGGAATTTATAGTAGATAGCGTAATATATAATAGCTAAAATGCTTATATTTAATATAGAAAGGAAAAGCTATTACTCTTATAGTTAAGGGGATATAAGCTTAGGGCTAGCTAGGTAGCTATAAATAGTTATTATAGCTACAAGCTTACGTAGTAATACATGCATTTACTAAGTGTTTTTCTCTACGTTTTTATAAGTATTTAAGATAGCTTAATATAGCTACACTTATATATATAGAAGGGATATTATTAAATATAGGAGGGGTTACTTAGAATCCTAATTAGACTTATAGTTCTTAATAATACTTATAGTTAAAGCCCCCTATACTTAGTGTACTCCGTTTCTATCTATATAATCTATGCTATAGCTATAAATATAGCGCGTGGGGGTATAGTAAAAACCCTGGTTTCCCTCCACTTCCTAGGGGTTAATGGCTTAAATGCGGTGCTTTATTATAAAGCGAAAGAAGCGTGGTGGTGATAAGTGTGTGTGCCCTAGTAGGGCTCGGCAGCTAAGCCAGCTGTGAGCCTAGGTGGGTGTGTAGGAATTTGAAAATATTTAATGTTTTCCGCTAGCAAGAGCTTCCTATAAGCGTTTGTAGAACTAAACGTAAGACTAGCTAAGGCTAAGTATATTTTTAGATAGGAGTTACTATAAGGCCTCTCTTATAGTGTTTCTCTTCCTAGTTAATAGCATTCCTAGTATAGTATATATTAACTATATCTACAGCATTAATATACATTTTATTCTTAAAAATCTACTAATTATTTTTTATAGAGAAACCTTTCTAGTAAACTAAGTAGTTTATATAGGGCTTCCTACCCTTCTTTTAAAAGAACTTAATATAATAGCTTTAAATTCTCTTAATCTCCTAGTAGTCTACCTTACTAAAGCCTATTAAATCTACTAGTAGTAGTAATGCTTTAGCTCTCTTAAAAGGGTCCTTACCTTAGTAAGGCTTTTAAATATAAGCTATAAATACTACTAAATAGACTCTTAAAGTAAGTAGAAAATTAAGGTAAAAGGAGAGTAAGAAGATTTACTTAAATACCTTATATAGTCTAGCTTATTAAGAAGACTACTTTTTCTTAGGTTTACCTAGAAACTTATATTCTAAATAGAGTTAAAGGTAAACTATATCTTTAATACTAATATTTACTAAATTATAGTAAGAGTTATACTAAATCTTAGAGAGAGCCACTATTATTATAATAATATATTCTACCTCTCTTTAGTATAGCTTTTATAGTACTAATAAGTTAGCACTATTCTCTTTAGAGCTAGATTTCTTAGGGTTTTATAAAAGGTCTATAATTAATAGTAGCCTATAGCTTAAGATAAGCTTATTAGGCAACTAGTTAATAGAAGCTATAACTATATTATTAAGGTAATATTATAAGGCTAGGAGTATTATAGGCTATAAAATATCTAGGTCTATAGCTATATAATACTATATAGCAATAATTACTATCTAGTTCTTATGTTTAGCTACTCTATTAGTCTATAGGTAGTATATAGTAAATATAAGGAACTTTACTCTAAGTCTATAAAATAGTATAGTTTAAAGGTTAGAGATAAATTTAGGGTCCCTATTACTAATAATCTCTTATAGTAAACCCTAGTTAGTAAGGTATAGTTCTCTTAAAAGGAGCTCTACCTAGGTTTCTATAGAGTACCCCTTATTTCTAGGAATAAGGATAGTTTTCTTACTAAAAAGGCAGTTAACTAAGCATAGAGAGTTATATATATTAAATTCTTCTACTACCTATATTATATTAGTGGAGCTAACCTCTAGTATATCTATAATAAAATCTAAGGAAATGCTATAGAAAGGCACTAGCTTAGTTTAGAGCAGCCTTATTTCCCCTAGTAGCCTAGAGTAAAGGACTATATTTTCTTAATAAATACTATAGTATGCTATATAGAAGTATATTTAGCTACTTATCTATAGGAAATAAATAGTAGTAAGCTCTTTAGCTATCCTCTTTACACTAAAGTAGTAAGTATTATTATAGGTTAGCTAAAGAAGGATCTTAATATAGTTCTATAGAATATAGAGTTATTAGAGTCCTTTAGCATTATAGTAGTAGAGAAGTTTATTATCCCTAAGATCCTATCTATATAAAGGTATCTAAGGTTAGTTCTAATTAGCTCTCTACTAGTTAGCCCTATATATAATAATTCCCTTAATAATTTAGCTATACTTTATATTATACTAATACCCTACTATAATAAAATCTTTAAGATCTTTATCTATAATAGTAGTAGTAGTAGATTCTTCCCTAAAATATATATAGGCATTAAGTTTATTATATATACTATAGTTAGTAGCTTCTCTATAGCTAATATTTACTAGTAATTAAAAGAGAGCGTTAGGTACTATATTTAAAACCCCTAGAATATAGATAATATATAACTTAAATTACAAAAGGTAGTTTATAACCTTTACTAGCTTTAGGTTAGCCTTATTAAGATCTATTATAGTAAGTAAGGTATATTAGATAATACCCTTTACTAGTAAATAATCTATTATAATATTTACTACTAATAAGTTAAATTATGCTATTTTCTAAAGCTTTCTTATTTTCTATATAATAGTAGTAACCTCTACCTCTATTAAGCTATATTACTTCTTAATAGCTAAGGTTAGCTAAGAGAGAAATAATATAGAGTAAAGCTTATTACTACTAATATCCTTACTTAAAATACTTATGCTATTCTAATTAGTTACTAGTTAAAAGGTATAGAGGCTAAAGCCCTCCTTATATATATTAACTTTAAAGAAAAGGGGTCTATTTAGGTTATAGTGCTAGAGTAAGATTTTTATATATAAGAGTCCCTAAATAGCTTTAAAAGATATAATCTCCTACTTTATTAGTGTAAAACTTACCTACTAAGTAGTGTGCTTCTATACTTATTTAAATAACCTAACTAAAAGCTTATTCTTTTTATAAAGATTATAGAGAATACTAGTCTTTCTATTTTATAAGGGTTTAATATAAATATTAAACTAGGGGACCCCTATATAGAGGAAACTAGCTATATTAATAAAGGTTTTAAGGTTTAAGAGTGTAGTAAGTATTTAAAGGTTCTTAAAGGCCTTTATATAGTTATTAGTATTAGTAATACCCTTTATATTAATAATAAAACCTAAGAGTTAAATAGAGAGATAGCTAATAAATAACTTCCTTACTATAATATATAAGCAGTATTTCTTAAGAATCCTAAATATAATTTTAAGGTATCTTAGATAATCCTTAATAGTATTAGAGAAAATAGTAATATTATTAATATATATCTATATAAAGGCTTAGTATTTCTAGAATTACTTATTTATAAATTACTAGGTATATACTAATAAGTTCTTATATCCCTAGATTACTATATAAAATACCTTAATACTTCTCTTAGAGATAATTACTATTCTATTATAGTATTCTTACTATATAGGTAGCTAATTAAAGAAACCTAATATATTTAGAAGGGTAATTTAATATTTTCTATAAGTATTCTCTATAATATTACTTTAGTTAGGCAGTAGGTATATATTTAAAATAGTAATACTATTTATAGGTCTTATATTAATTATAGCCCTACCTTTATATTCCTTTCTAGTATTATACTATATAAAAAAACTAGGGTATAAATATAGAGCCTTTTCTCCTACCCTAAGGTAGGATATCTTACCTATTTTATATTTCTTATTAAATATTTTATAGAACTTCTTAAAGTCCTTTCTTTTAAAATAATATACTTATAAGGGTTTAAGTTAGTTTTATTAGCTATTAATAAAATTAATATGCATTTACTCCTCTTTTAGTATAAATACTATACCTCTATTATAGTAAATATTATACTTATTTATAAGTTTAATAAGCTTTACTATAGCTACTAAGTTAAGATTAGTAATTTTAATACTAAAGGTATTTATAATAAATAGTATATTATTTAAGTATATAATACTATAAAAAAGGATACTATTATTAACTACCTTAGGGTTAAGGTTCTTAGTAGAGTTATTACTATTCTTCTTAATTATAGGGGGAAAGATATCTTTTAAGGTAACTAATTCTTTAACTCCCTTAGAGAAGTTAATATTATACTTATAAAAAGTAAAGAAGTTCTTAATATTATTTATAGTATTTTTATAGTCTATAGAGCTTAACCCTTAAAGGTTACCTAGCCTCTAACTATACCTAATCTAGATTAGGTAGTTAGTAAAGTTATATACTAGTAAGTACTTAGCCTAGTTACTATTTATAATGCTATTAAAGATTTAGTAGTTCTTTAAAATAAAGTAGTAAATACTTATACCTTTATTTACCCTATAGTCTTTTTAATAAACTAGTATATTTTCTATATAATATAGTAAGATAGTAATATAGTAGAATATAGTAACCTTCCTAATTAGGACTATATTTAAGGGATAGAAGATATAGCCTAGAATTATTATATTATATATAGATTAGAAGATAACCTTTAGATTAATAAAGTTAATTTTAATTCTATAATTATATATAAAATCTATACTAATTAGTAATTTTAATATAAGCTTCTCTATTATATCTATAGTAATAGTAAAGTAACTAAATACTATCTTACCTTAGGCTTTACCCTTAATATAGAAATTAAAGGTTATTATTTCTATAATATAAAAAGAGAAGTTTACCCTATTTATAGGTTTAGGCTTTTAGGTTCTTTATTAAATATTATAACTATTCTTCTAGAGCTACTTCTTATTAATAAGAATTAATAAAGTTTCTATATTAAGATAAATCTTATAATTCTAGCCCTAATTATTAAACTAAAGGTTTACCTTAAGATAAATAATAACCTTTTACTTTCTAATAATTTTAATTTAGTAAGGTTAGGCTATAGCTTTAATAACTTAGTTATTTATAAGTCCCTCTAAAGCTATAATCCTTCTATAGTAAGGTATAAGAAAGAGGTTAATATAAAAGGTATTTATAAAGTTAAACTCTTCCTTCTCTAACTTACTTATAATAATACTATCTTTAATTATATAGTATTCTAAGGCTTAGAGGTAGGATTCTTTAGCTTTAGTATTAGAACCTTCTATTATAGTAATATAATTTATACTATTACTATTTTTAGGGGCTTATTTCCTATAGAAGTAGGGTTTATAGCCTCTATAGTTATACTATTTATATTAAAAAAAGCCTTAGTAGTAATAGTTATTCTCCTTATACTGCTTTAGGGTAGTTACTTCTTTAATATTTAAGCTTAGTAATAGTATACTATTACTAGCCTTATTAGGGGACTACTATAGGGCTTTTTTATAGCCTTTATATAATTAACTATAATTAAGTTAAAAAAAATAGAAGTGCCTTTATAGTTACTAGTGCCTATAGTTATACTTACTACTAGAGTTATAATAGTATTTATAACTATATAGATACTATTACTAACTTATTTAATAGTAATAAGTTAGGCTCTAGCTACTATTATAGTAGTTATTATAATAAAGTAGTTTATTTTAGTAGGCATTTACTCCTAAGTAAGGGGCCTTATTAGAGCCTAAGTCTAAGTCTAAGTTCTTTATAAGGAGGTTTACTAATATAGGTACCTTATTTTTCTTAGCCTTATAGTAGGATTTATTACTAAGAATAAAGTCTTAAAGGTCTTGCCTTTTGCCCTTTACTAGGTTAATATATATATTCTAATAGTTAGAATCTAGTAATTATAGATAGATTTAGTAAAGCTCTATATAAAGCTTATAGTAAAGATAAGTAAGAAGCTAAAGGTTAGTAAATTCTCTATTAGCTTTTATATAAAAAAAAACCTTTATAGTAAATTCCTAGAGGGATATCTTAGATAGAATATTATCCCTAGTAAACTTAGCCTAGTTAAGCTATATAATAGTGTCTTAGATCTTAATACTAAATTCCTTCTTAATAGCACTAAATACTATCTTAAGGTTATAGAAAATCTTAGACCTTTCTTTATTATTAAGGTACTAAAGGGTTTAATATAAATATTAAACTAGGGGACCCCTATATAGAGGAAACTAGCTATATTAATAAAGGTTTTAAGGTTTAAGAGTGTAGTAAGTATTTAAAGGTTCTTAAAGGCCTTTATATAGTTATTAGTATTAGTAATACCCTTTATATTAATAATAAAACCTAAGAGTTAAATAGAGGGATAGCTAATAAATAACTTCCTTGCTATACCCTTTATATTAATAATAAAACCTAAGAGTTAAATAGAGGGATAGCTAATAAATAACTTCCTTACTATAATATATAAGCGGTATTTCTTAAGAATTCTAAATATAATTTTAAGGTATCTTAGATAATCCTTAATAGTATTAGAGAAAATAGTAATATTATTAATATATATCTATATAAAGGCTTAGTATTCCTAGAATTATTTATTTATAAATTGCTAGGTATATACTAATAAGTTCTTATATCCCTAGATTACTATATAAAATACCTTAATACCTTTCTTAGAGATAATTACTATTCTATTATAGTATTCTTACTATATAGGTAGCTAATTAAAGAAACCTAATATATTTAGAAGGGTAATTTAATATTTTCTATAAGCATTCTCTATAATATTACTTTAGTTAGGCAGTAGGTATATATTTAGAATAGTAATACTATTTATAGGTCTTATATTAATTATAGCCCTACCTTTATATTTCTTTTTAGTATTATACTATATAAAAAAACTAGGGTATAAATATAAGGCCTTTTCTCCTACCCTAAGGTAGGATATCTTACCTATTTTATATTTCTTATTAAATATTTTATAGAACTTCTTAAAGTTCTTTCTTTTAAAATAATATACTTATAAGGGTTTAAGTTAGTTTTACTAGCTATTAATAAAATTAATATATATTTACTCCTCTTTTAGTATAAATACTATACCTCTATTATAGTAAATATTATACTTATCTATAAGTTTAATAAGCTTTACTATAGCTATTAAGTTAAGATTAGTAATTTTAATACTAAAGGTATTTATAATAAATAGTATATTATTTAGATATATAATACTATAAAAAGGGATGCTATTATTAACTACCTTAAAGTTAAGGTTCTTAATAAGGTTATTACTATTCTTCTTAACTATAGAGGGAAAGATATTTTTTAAGGTAACTAATTCTTTAACTCCCTTAAAGGAGTTAATATTATACTTATAAAAAGTAAAGAAGTTCTTAATATTATCTATAGTATTTTTATAGTCTATAGAGCTTAACCCTTAGAGATTACCTAGCCTCTAACTATACCTAATCTAAATTAAGTAGTTAGTAAAGTTATATACTAGTAAGTACTTAGCTTAGTTACTATTTATAATACTATTAAAGATTTAGTAGTTCTTTAAAATAAAGTAGTAAATACTTATACCTTTATTTACCCTATAGTCCTTTTAGTAAACTAGTATATTTTCTATATAATATAGTAAGATAGTAATATAGTAGGATATAGTAACCTTCCTAATTAGGACTATATTTAAGGGATAGAAGATATAGCCTAGAATTATTATATTATATATAGATTAGAAGATAACCTTTAGATTAATAAAGTTAATTTTAATCCTATAATTATATATAAAATTTATACTAATTAGTAATTTTAATATAAGCTTCTTTATTATATTTATAGTAATAGTAAAGTAACTAAATACTATCTTACCTTAGGCTTTACTCTTAATATAGAAATTAAAGGTTATTATTTCTATAATATAAAAAGAGAAGTTTACCCTATTTATAGGTTTAGGCTTTTAGGTTCCCTATTAAATATTATAACTATTTTTCTAAAGCTACTTCTTATTAATAAAAATTAATAAAGTTTCTATATTAAAATAAATCTTATAATCCTAGCCCTAATTATTAAACTAAAGGTTTACCTTAAAATAGGTAGTAACCTTTTACTTCCTAGTAATTTTAATTTAGTAAGGTTAGGCTATAGCTTTAATAACCTAGTTATTTATAAGTCCCTTTAAAGCTATAATCCTTCTATAGTAAGGTATAAGGGAGAGGTTAATATAAAAGGTATTTATAAAGTTAGACTCTTCCTTCTCTAACTTACTTATAATAATACTATCTTTAATTATATAGTATTTTAAGGCTTAGAGGTAGGATTCTTTAGCTTTAGTATTAGAACCTTTTATTATAGTAATATAATTTATACTATTACTATCTTTAGAGGCTTATTTCCTATAGAAGTAGGGTTTATAGCCTCTATAGTTATACTATTTATATTAAAAGGAGCCTTAATAGTAATAGTTATTCTCTTTATACTGCTTTAGGGTAGTTACTTCTTTAATATTTAAGCTTAGTAATAGTATACTACTACTAGCCTTATTAGGGGACTACTATAGGGCTTCTTTATAGCCTTTATATAATTAACTATAATTAGGTTAAAAAGAATAGAAGTGCCTTTATAGTTACTAGTGCCTATAGTTATACTTACTACTAGAGTTATAATAGTACTTATAACTATATAAATACTATTACTAACTTATTTAATAGTAATAAGTTAGGCTCTAGCTACTATTATAGTAGTTATTATAATAAGGTAGTTTATTTTAGTAAGCATTTACTCCTAGGTAAGGGGCCTTATTAAAGCCTAAGTCTAAGTCTAAGTCCTCTATAAGGAGGTTTACTAATATAAATACCTTATTTCTCTTAGCCTTATAGTGGGATTTATTACTAAGAATAAAGTCCTAAAGGTCTTGCTTTTTGCCTTTTACTAGGTTAATATATATATTTTAGTAGTTAGAATCTAGTAATTATAGATAGATTTAGTAAAGCTCTATATAAAGCTTATAGTAGAGATAAGTAAGAAGCTAAAGGTTAGTAAATTCTCTATTAGCTTTTATATAAAAGAAAACCTTTATAGTAAATTTCTAGAGGGATATTTTAAATAGAATATTATCCCTAATAAACTTAGCCTAGTTAAGCTATATAATAGTGTCTTAGATCTTAATACTAAATTCCTTCTTAATAGCACTAAATACTATCTTAAGGTTATAGAAAATCTTAGACCTTTCTTTATTATTAAGGTACTATTAGTACTAGGTATAAGCTACCCCCCTAAAGAGGTACTATACCTAGTGCTTAATCTACTCTTATTAGGAGGGGCTAGTATAGTTATAATAGTCTCTAATAGCTTAGGTCTAGAGGTCTATATTAGTAAAAATAGTAAATTTACCTTTATACTTAATAGCTTTACTATTAACCTTATTTAGGTTAGTCTTAGGGTTAAGATATTTAATATTACTTAGCTTTTAGGAGGGTTTAACCTAGAGGTTAGTAGGGGTTAGTGCCTTAATAGTTAGTCCCTTATAAAAGAACTCTTCTTTTATATACTATTTTACTAATATAGGTAGTTATACTAGTATATATACTATTTTTCCTTAGTATAGCTATTTACTATAGGGCTAGCTATTACTAGAATTCTTATAGTAATTACTAGCTATTAGGTGCCCCCTAAGTTAAGTATAGAAGGTAGTAAAATAAATTAGGTAGCTATATAAGTTTAGAATGCTAAAAGAAGCTACTAAGCACTATATATCTAAGGTAGGAGCTTACCTAGAAGGGAGTGGCTACTACTAAGTTAGCTTTATAGCTATATACTATAATTCTACTAGCTTAAAGAATTTAAGAGTAGTAGTAACCTAAGTAATTACTTTATTAATCTCCTTAGTATTACTATAGCGGATTTTATTAAAGATAATCTCCTATTAGTTATATATATCCACTAGAAAGCATTTAAAATTATTATATATATTAGGTTTATATTATTTCCCTTAAGCTTCTATACCTTATAGGTAAAAAATATATTCCCTCTAAGTATATAAAAAAGGGGGCATTACTTTATTTTAGTTAATTCCTTTAGAATTTAGAGGTATACTAAAAGGGGCGCTTAGTATGCTAAAAGTTATATAAGGGTAGATTCTTATATCTAAGACTATTTCCTAGTAAGAGCTTATACTAATATAGTTCCCTTTCTATAAGGAAGTATTATAAGCCTTAACTTAGAAAGAGATATTTAGAATCTCTAGTAGTCCTTTAATTTCTATACTTAATAATTCTTCTATAAATATATTTTCTATTAGGAAATTAAAAGTGCCTATTATATTAGTGTTTTCTAGAGGTATTAGGCTGTTTTCTAGCGTTATTATATTAGGTTCTAGCGCTAGGTTTACTCTTTTAAAAAGGCATTCTTTTTTAGCTTTAAAAAGAATACCTTTTATTATTTTTTACTTAGTATTAACTATAGTAAAATCTATAGGGTTTTAATAAGTAGGTCTTTTAATAGTAAGCAGTTCTAGGTAAATCTAGAGGTTACTATTAATATATTAATATCTAGTAAGAGTCTAAAGGTTCTTAATGTCTTTTTATAATAAAAAAGACCTCTTTTTATTCTAAAAGTTAGGAAAGTCTTAGTAAAAAGCCTAGAAATAGTAGATTTAATATATCTAGTTTTTTATAATAGAGCTAATAATTAGAGAGTTTAGACTAATAGGTATAAGTTACTAGTTATCTCTAGTTATTAATATAAGGTTAGCAGTCTTTATTATTAGTTCTTATATAGTAAATAAGCATATAAAAGAAATAGTAATTACTACTACTTATTATATACTAAAAGATATATATAAAAGGTTAGCACTTATATAATAGGTATAGTGCTTTATAAGGTTATAAGAAGGAATAACACTTAAGTTATAGTTAGGTAGTTAAGTGTATATAAGGTTAAAGATGCTTCTTCTAAACTATTAGGAGAGAGAACCCTCCCTTAAGGGGTGGGTTCCCTTATAGGGCAGACTATAACAATACTAATATAGAAGTTAGACTAATAACTACTAATAATAGTTAGTTACTTATAATAAAAGGCATTAGAATAGTAAAAATACCTATAGTAGGGGGCTATTTTAAGCTATTAAATATATAGCTTACCCCTAAAGCTAAAGTTAATATAATTTCCCCTAGCTTTCTTTAAAAAGCTAGAATTATTATTAATAAGTCTTTAGACTATTTAATTATAAAGTTCTCTTATTAGTAAGTAGCTTCTTTCTATTAGGCCTTTAATATAGTAGTTCTAAATTTATATAAAGAAAAGCCTTACTTTAACTTTATAGTATTGCTTATAAAGGCTATTATAAAGAATATAGAATATAGCCTTTTATATAAGAGACTTAGGCACGCTAGGAAGGATAGAATTCTCTATATATATAAAGATACTAGTATATTAATTAATTTAGTCTCTCTTTATAATTTTTACTATAAAGCTTACTATTTAGTAAAAGCTAATTAAATAATTTATTATAAGCCTTAAACTAACGCTTAATCTTTTTTTTTTTATATTTTTTTAGAATTATATTATTTATAAACTTAAAGGATTTAGTAAAAAGAACTATACTTTATATATAATTAATATATATACTTAGTTTTACTAAGTAATTCTAACTATTAGTTATAAGAATTTATAGAAAGCTATAGAGATTTAGTAAACTACTATTAAAAATATAAGCAGTAGCTTTATTATTAAATGCTTCTATACTAATAATACTACTAAATTCTTAGGCAAAAAGTTTACTAGTTATTACTATAAGAAAGGCATTATTTTTTATACTAAAGCCCCTTATATTCTAGCCTATTAAGGCATTATTAAAAGAGCTAGCAGAACCCTTATAAATATAGCTTATGCTTCTATAATTAATACTAAGCTTCCTAACCTCTTATAGCTATATACTATAAAGCATACTATAAAGATTATAAATCTATTACTAGTAAATAGTATTAGTAGTAAATTACTATAATAGGCATTATTTAATAAGATTAGCTTAAATAATAAGGTATTTATTTAAGATCTCTAAACCTAGGGATATATTACCTATATATAAATTCCTAAAGAAAGGTATATATACGCTATAAATATAGCCTCTTAAGCTAAAAAGGGCTGCCTTATAGGCATAGAAGGCTTAAAATATTATTTTTTTAAAGTTTAGCTTTATAATAAAAATTATATTATAAAAGCTTATAATATTAGATTTTAGGAAGCATTTAATTATATTAATTATAATAAGAAAGATATTAAATTCATTACTAAACTTATTAATCTAGCCTTTATAAAAGAAGGTAGAAAAATTATTACTTTACTAATAAGTAGTGCCTTTAAAGGCATGCCTCTAAATATAGACTAATAGCTAAAGGCTATAACTAACTTAATTAAGTTAGTACTTAATAATAAAGAGGTAGTATTACTACTAAAATTATATTTTTTATTTAATTAACCTTTTCTAAAGTTAACTACCCCTCTAAAAAAACCCCTAAATAATAGCTTTTCTTATAAGCTTTTTATATAAATATTAAAGAACCTACTAAAATTATATAATTTAGTATAGAATATTATATCTAGGTTTAAGACTCTTATTATAGAGCCTTTAAAGGATTAAAAACAACTCTTTAACCTAAAACTATAACTATATATACCTTATAAGGTACCTTTTCTTAAAGATAAAGAAATACCTAATATACTAGTATTACTAGCTAAGCCTATTAATAACCCTTTTATAACTAAGGAGTCTTTAAAGATTATAGCCTTAGAAGTTAACTTACTACTTTATAGTAAGCTACTATAATAA